>BRDA01057439.1:0-13061 GCA_036984385.1 Crenuchus spilurus
CGTGTCACTCACATTAGCGACAAAACTTAGCCACTCAGTATTATTGCTGTAAATGAAAGATAACAGTCTCAGATATCTATTGTAGTACATATTTTAATCAAAAACAAAACTTAAATTCACAAAAAAGTTGTTTTGAAAAACACAAATTTTGAATAAAAAAGAATGACTTTGACCTGGTTTTCCCTGGCGGGGTCACATATATGTGTATACGGGATACATTTTTTATATATAAATATATATACTGTATATTGCTAGTTAGGTGACTATTGAGTAGCAAACCTTAGTCAAATAAGTTAGCATTGCTCTGTAAATATCAGCCCTATTTTATTAGTTTTAATTGAACTATTTTTGTGAGTTATTGAGTTGTAATGTTTGCAAAGTTAGGCTTACAGCTTCATTTTTAAACTAAAGAAGCTAAATTTAGACTCAAACATGTCTTGGGTATATCTGGAGTAAGTGAAATTAAATTAGATTTATTTTTCAGTGAACTGTTCCTTTAAATAAAGAGAGCAACATCTGCAACAGTACCTCCCCACACAAAAAACATCTGCATTAACTCAGACCATCTGAATGTTTCAGCTGAGTGGGAAACAGTAGCGGAGCTTTAAGCATTATGTAACTTGCTCTTGGTGTGCCATCGAACTGAACCGTACCAGATTAACAAATGCTTTCCGAGTGTCCGAGTGATCTCAGGAGAAATGCTAACAGAAAAACAGCGAAGGCCAATGGGAAGGGCCCGACAGGGTCTAATACTGCTGCATTTTTAGTGAAAACAAACACACATAGGGAGGGATGAGACAGAAAATGTTGAATTCTGGCTTTTCCAGATCCTACATAAGTGCTTTGAGCAGATGAAAGGAAGCAAAACATGACAAAAACACGAGAGCAGGTTCTTTGGGATGAGCCCGTTTTATTACGGAATAACACGGCACTATTGATCTTGGCTTGATTGGAATTCTGAGTGGTTGGTTTTCTTTCACACTTTATGTGAAGTGTGTCCCTGCTAGATGCAAGAGTTAGCTCACCCTGCTGAAAAGCCTGAAGAAGCTGTTTATCCGGGTGGGTTTAGCTTCAAAAGACAGACAGCCCACACACACACACATCCATCAGTTCCCTCAGTGCTTGACCCTTACTGGTCAATGTCACAGCTGAATCTGCAGTACACTCATGCTCCACTGCCATTCACACCAAGCAGCATTTTGATGGCCACTATACTGGACTAACTAAGAGTGTTGGGAGGTAAAACCTAACATGGCAATCCACTGAAGCTATGCAGGTTTGGTTCTGCTTAGTACTTGTGGGAGACTAAAGAAAACCTTGTGTTTGCTGGAAGGTTCTTTGAGGTCTAATGTGTGGTGAAGGTTCTGTTCAACTGCTGTCTCATGATCCAGGTGGATACTGACCATTGGCGATGGTTGCCTGTCTAGAAAAATGCTGTAGTGAAAGTAACACGCTACAGTAATACAATCACTTTTTCTAATGTACATATCTAATGTAATTCTGCTTTTTCAGTGTAGTGCATTGTAATTAAAATGACTGAAATAATATTACAGGCTTCTTACGGTTTAGAGTTAGTTTACTGAGGTTAAGGTTAGGGTTAGAGTTAAGCTTAGGGTATGGCTGGATTTAGTCAGGGTAAGTTTAGGGTTAAGGTTAAGGTTAGGAATAGGGATGAAGTTAGGTTAGGGTTAGTTTGGACAATGCCAGAGTTAGGTTTAGGGGTAAGGGTAAGGTTAGGTTTAGGGCTAAGGTTAGAGTTAGTCTATTTAATATTAGAGGTAAGTTTACAGTTAAGGTTGAGTTAGTCTGTTCAACGTTAGAATTAGGTTTAAGGTTGAGTTAGACTGATTAAGGTTATAGTTAGGTTTTGGGTTAATGTTTCATTAATCTGGTTAAGTTTAGAGTTTGGGTTTAGGGTTAAGGTTAAAATAATAGCACTGTGTTTCACTGGTGTGGTGGCAAATACAGCTTTGCACTGTATTAGTAGAATCGGATTAAAAACAGATGAATCTTTAAGAAAAGTGGGATTTTGAAGGCGCTAAATATTTTCATGGTACTGTCACCTGAGCACTGATAAAGGGATTTGTATGTCAACATCCAATAAGCGATATATCAAGATACTGTCACATAATTTAACAAAGATATGTGGCTGGGACTACATAGACTCTGCCATTTACGTGACTACATCACAAATAAGAACTGAGAATGTGCTGCATTGACATTTAAATCATTACATATTGTATTTATGTGAATTGCAGTTTTCCTGAGTAAACACTTACTGCTCAGACAAACTAGATTTACTATATCCCTGTATATCTAAATGTCTCAGAACTAAAACTTTAGTACAGTACTGTTTATAGTGAACCTCTATGGTGATTTTTTTTTTCTAATAAAGTGGCCAGGAAGGGCAGAGGCAATAACGTGTGATGTATTTACTCCTTTATCTGAGTTACTAAACCTAATAACCAGCTCAGTCTGATTTCAGAGCCTGGTTTTATTCACCTGTTGCTGATCCCCATGACTGCCTCTCTGAAGTGTTGATCTTTTTCAATCAGATTTTTGGCATTTCTAGATTCTATCCAAATAGTCTGGAGATCAAAAAGAAACACATGAATGTTTAATTTGTCTAATCCAAATCATATTTGGAAGTGTTTTGAAATCTTCAAATCAGATTTCTACCAGTTCATCTCGGTCAGGTTGTTCTAGATTCTCAAAATTAAATTTTGTCTCTCTTGTGTTACTCACAAAGTGATAAACAACATGCCCTGGACTGGACTGATCTCTACTCTTGATTACACGTTATGGAGTCAACTGAAATCTACTTCAAGGCACTATTTATCATTCTGGAGAACGGCTGTTGATATTTGAACTCAACAAACACACAAAACAAACACACCCCTCCCTTCAGTGCTCTATCAGAAGCTCCGCCCCCAAATTCATGCACATATATTTCTATAACAACACTGGGCTTGCAGACCAAAAGTAATATAGAGACAACAACACTAAGGCGAGGAAATTAACTTTAGCAACATTAGCATTAGCTAGCTTGTGTGTTAGCTAACTGTTGCTACAATTGCTGCTGCTAAACAAACCAGTTGTGATTATCTTATCACTAATATTCACAAGCAGGACAAAACAATGCTGAGCTATTTGTGTAAAACAGCAAAAATAAGTCAATGTTCCCTGCTTATCAAGCTCATCTCTTTTCAGGAATTTCAGTGTTCAGATGTCTCTCCAATGTCCAAACTTATCACCAATGTTTACATGTCTTCAACCTTGCCTCTCCCCTTCCCCCCATCCTGTGCATGAGCAGTAAAGTGCCCTGTTGCTGATTGGTTGGAATAATGTTGTTTTTTGTTCCGAGCCACTTTGTTTGTTTTCTATTTAAAGTGCTAGGGCTGCGTACACATGCCAGACATGAAAGCAGACCAGAGAGGTACATTAGCTGAATTTAACTAAATGTATATTTGATTGAAATTGTAACAGTGCCTCCAGCAATAGAAGGACGATAGAAGATACTACGATGATTTAAGTAATATTACAGTGTACATATGAATATACTGTAACAGTCAAATCGACCCCAAACTCGTCAACCTTCAGTGCTGAAGTGTTGACACTGACTCTCAGGCAACATGGCTTGACTCCCCATTACTAACATTGACAGGTATGTACGTACTGATGCCTACATCATACCATAGCAACCAATGCAGGTGGCCATACAACTCAGATCTGATCACTTGAAAACCAATATTTCACCTTGTTCTTCAATAAGCAAGAATTATTTGGTGGTGCATCATTCTCAGCACTGCAACTGTGACACTGATGTGGTAGTGGCATGTTAGTTTGTGCTGACACAGTAGATCAGACACTGTGTCCTTATTGTATCCACTCACTCACTGTCTACTCTGATACACACTTACCTTGTTGATATAAAGTCATAGACAGTGTTCAGGTGAGCTACTGTCTAAGAGATACCACTTGCTGCTATTGCTTGTCATCATAATTAAAATCTTAACAAAGTGCAGTAAAGCCTGATCTGTGAGCAGAGTTGGCAGAGGAAGTAGAAGCAAGTGGTAGTTGTTTCCTGCTCCCTACAGGCCAGCTCTCTCTTTGTACTGGCAATTAGGAATGTGTAGTCTTTAGAAGCAAAATAATGGATGAAGCCAGTAGGGTGTGATATTAAGATTTTATAAAGGTTTTTTTTAGTGAGCCCCAATCCAAAGCCAGCCGAAAAGTGTCTCTGAATCTTTTGAAGTTCTCAGTGATAAAATAACAAGCTATATTCCTGTATTCACTCATTCTACTCTTTTCTTTTTCTTTTTTCTTTTTTTTATTTAGTGCAGAAGCGTCTATGGGGATCTTCAAAGTTTGTCATGGGCTCTCTGTTTGTTAGGAAGTGCTGAAATAGTTTTTTTTTTTTTTCCTGCCAGTGAATATGGAGAACAGCTGGGTTAAACGATAAATAATTCAATTATGGGAGCGAATGCTGACACTTGCCAAAAAAATAAAAGAAACAAAAAGGAGTCTCAGCTCCATGGCTAACAGGTGTGGCTAAGGCGAGATTAGTGTTATCGCTTCTTTCAAAAAGGAGGAATAATTTCAGACCCTGTTCACAATCGTGCAGGTTTCAGCTCGCTGCTTCATCACAGATTGGTGAAATAAAATAATAGGCCTAGTCTCATGCTTCAGTGCTCCCCCTTTTGACACCTTTAAATTCGAGAAATTAATGACGGAACCGAATTGCTGAAAAGTTCTGCGTTCTGAAAAAGCTCGGTGCACTTCTTCTTAATGAGGTTTGCAGCAGCATTAACCCACGATTACTTGTCTTCAAAGGAAGCTGATGGACAAGCCTTATTGGCTGGGTGGCTGTGATTTGGCTGGATGCGCCAGCCTTTGGTTGGCAATGAAAAATAAACGAGACGTTCATTATGATTAGGATCTTGGCCAAGTGTATAAATAATGTAGAATTAATGTTAGAGGAGCCTATCTCTCCTCCCCAAGGGGGGTTCCTTCACCTCAGCTGTAATGAGGGCAAAGTTGGGTCCATGCTGTGAATTATTAAAAAGCAGTGCAATTACAAAAATTACACTACGTGCAGTGGAAAGGCTTTTAACACAAGTTGCATTAGGAATCCGTCTTGGTCTGTGGAGTCTGAAGTACTTAAGGAACCAATATTGTGGAAAACCTAAGTTGGAAAAATGAAAGAGTTTGCAGACGGGTATTCTCCCCCCAGTCCATAAGAGGCATATATTAAACTGAAGCCACAAAACCCAGACTGTTTTGAAATATCTATTTTGTGATGTCACAATATCCACTACATTTGCACAGTCATATCAGAATATTATGACAACTTCTGGTTTAGAATGAACTTAGCCCGGGATGTCAGAGATGCCATGTGACAGGTTTTGCTGCATGTAGAAATATAAATATATGTATCATATATATATATATATATTTTTTTTTTTTTACCTGTTTTACAATTTTTAACATCAAAGTCAAGACATTTTATAATGTATCCAAAAATTACTACAATTTCAGACAATTTTTTTGCCATGTTGCAAAAAAAAAAATAAAACCTTTTCGGAAGAATGTGCTAAATATTTCACCTAAAGTCTCAAACGGTATTATTGTCCTCATATTTTAACTGTTTATCATTCAAAATTAACCAATTTGAAATTTGGTCCAAAAATGACATTTTGCTGCAAATCCTCCAACGTGCTTTGTGGGAAGAATTTTTTCAAAGTATTTCTTGTAAAATCTCATGTTGAAACATTTTACATATTTTACTTTTTCTTTTTTTTTTTATTTATTTTTTTTTTTTTTACAAAAGTCAAAGTCAAGACATTTTATAATGTGTTATAATTTTATAATTTTAATTTTTTTTTAATTTTATAATTTTATAATAATTTTATAATTTTATAACAATTTATAATGACCACAATTTCTTTACAGCCAGCTTAAGTTTTTTTGCTATTAAAGAAAAAAAAACCTTTTTAGAAGAATTTGCTCAATATCTGATCTAAAGTCTCGTGCAGGATTATTTTCCTCATGTTTTAGGTGTTTATCAGTCAAAATTAACAAATGAGAAATTTTGTCCAAAAGTGTCTCCAAACATTGATCCACCTGCTTATTATGATTTTTTTTACATTTTGCACCTCAACCATTTCTATTCCAAGAATAAGAGTATTCTTGGTTTTGATGCTGTGAATGACTTTTACTAGTGCATCTTCAAAATGAGAATATCATGAAAAAGTTCATTGTTACTCATAATTGTATTAAAAAATGTAAACTCATTTTATTTTCATCAAGTGACACATTTCAAGACTATGTTGTTTTGATAATGATACTCTTTGAATAGGAATTTTCTCAAATGTTAAAAATTATTAAACATGCAGGATTTCTGAATTTTGTGAGCTATAAGCCAAACTGATCAACAGTAAACATGCTTGAAATATCACTTTAGATATAATGAAAATAAAATAAATTACTTTATAAATATTCACAATATTCTATTTCTTGGCACAGAATGATTTTGATCTGGGCTAGAAGTATCTCATGTCTCCTGCTGTTTCTCCTTAAGAATGATAACAGTCTTGTTTAAGTCTCCTGAGATATTAATGAGCAACATTTGAACATTTGATAATGAGTGGGGTTTTTTATCCTTCACATAATCAGCTGTTGCTAAGCAGGTGTGGATAGAGTAGTCAAAAACACATCAGAGATGACAATCGCAGCTTTAACCTAGAGGAGTGTCAGGAGACTACTGTTACACCATCAGAAGCGACAGCGCCTGGAGACTTGTATTGCGTTATAACACCAGAGGTACCAAAGGAAATTATGTTTGCTTTACTGAGCAAGTGCTCATATGTATGCAGATACACACACACTCCCACACACACACGCACATCCAGCCACTGATGAACAGACCTTCAGTAGGATGCTGAGAGTGGTCATTATGAATGACTACATCGCTGGTGTTTTATGATCTGAATCAGGCAATTACTTTAACAGGGCATTATTGATTTTGTATAGGGAGGAGATTGGGACGAGCCATCAAAGTCAAGGCGTCCCCTCCAGACTCATCAAAGTACAGTCACCTTCTCCAGCCATTAAACAAAATGCTTCAAGGTTCTTTCACCTCCATAAAAAAAGTCCACGGCCTTTAATCTGCGCTGCTAAAAGTCGTTTGGCTGCTTAAAGCAAGCAGATGCTTCCAATCCAAGCCTCATTCAGAGCATTGCAGGCTAGTGTGGGTGTGACTGAAACAAGCGATTCTTTCCTCTTTTTCTATTGTCCACTTAACATCAGTCCTCATCCTTCAATAATTCTTCTCCTCTTCCTTTCCTTTCTTCTTTTTTCTTCCTCCTTCTTCTTCTCCTCCTCATCCTCCTTTTTTCATCCGTCTCCTTCTCCTCAACCTTCTCCTTGTTCTCCTCCTCCTCCTCTTCTTACAATTTCGTATCCACTTCCTCCTTCTTCTCATCCACTTTCTTCTCCATCTCCTCTTCCTCTCCTCCTCTTTCCCCTTGTTTCTTATCCTCTTCTTTCTTTTCCTTTTCCTCCTTCTCATTTTCCTTCCTCTTCTCCTCTTCCCTTTTCTTCTCTTCTTCCTTCTCCCTTCCTGCTTCTCTTTCTTCTCCTCTCGATCCTCATTCTCTTCCTTCACCTTCTTCTTTTCTCACCTTACCCCTTTTTCTTTTTCTCTTCCTCCTCTTCCTCCTACTCATTCTGATTCTGCTCCTTATTTTCTCATGCTTCTTCTTCTCCTCTTCCTCATTTTTCTCTTTCCTTCTTATTCTTTATTTTCCTCTTCCTTTTTTTCTCCATCTCCTCTTCTTCTCCTTCTCCTCTTTCTCATTCTTTTAACCTCTTTCTTTTCCTCTTCCTTCTTGTCATTTTTCTTCTTCTTCTCAACTTCCTCCTTCTCCTCCTCTTCCTCCTTCTTCTCTTTCCTTCTTATTCTTTATTTTCCTCTTCATCTTTTTCCACCATTTCCTCTTCCTCTCCTCTTCTTTTCCTCTTCTTTCTCCTTCTTTTTGCCTCTTTATTTTCCTTCTTGTAATTTTCCTTCTTCTTCTCCACTTCCTCCTTCTTCTCCCTTCCTGCTTCTCATTCTTCTCCTCCCAATCCTCATTATCTTCCTCTTCCTTTTCTTTTCTTTTCTTCTTACCCCTTTTTCTTCTTCTCCTCATCCTCCACCTTCTGTTCTTCACCCTTTTTTTATCCTAGTCATTCTTCTATTTCTGCCTCTTATTATTTTATCATGCTTTATTTTTCTTTTTCTCATTTTCTTCTTCTTTTCATTCTCATCTTCCTCATCCCTTTTCTTTTTTTTTTCTTCCTTCTGTTTACTTCTTATCCTCTTCTTTCTTTTCCTTTTCCTAATTCTCATCTTCCTTTTTTTCTCCATTTCCTCTTTTTCTCTTCCTACTTCTTCTCTTCTTTCTCTTCCTCATTCCTCCTTATCCTCCTTTCTTTTTCTCTTCCTCTTTCTTTTCCTCCTATTCCTTCCAATCCTCATTCTCGTCCTCATTCTTTTTCTTTTTCTCAATTTATTTTTCTTCTCATCGTCATCTTCCTCATCCCTCTTTTCTTTTTCTTCTTCTTCTCTTTCCTTCTTATTCTCCTCTTTCTTTACCTCTATTTTTTCCTTCTCCACCTCCTCCTTCTTCTTTTCCTCCTTCCCCTCCTCTTCCTCTCTCTTCTCTTCCCAATCCTCATTCTTATCCTCTTCCTTCTTCTCTTTCTCATCTTCCTATTTTTTTTCTTCTTAGTCTCATCTTCCTCCTCCTCATCCCATCTTCTTGTTCTTCTACTTCTTATTTTTAATTGATTGATTTATTGAGCCTAAAACCAAGACAGAATAAATCATTCAGTACTTAGTCTGACTAACAAACAGAGCAATCAAGCAGCAGCGTCTGCAATAACAAACCTGAAGTTTCCACCAAAAGTAAATGATATGAATTAATCATGTGCACAAATAAATCACAGTCTCAATCTTAAGCCCAGCATGGAGGTAGAGTCTGCAGGGCTCTGAGAGATGAGATAAAAGATGCATGCCTAAGCCGATGTGTAGATGATCTCTCTGAGCTCTCACCATACTCTCTGAGAAATTCACAGTCTATGGCCACGGTTAGGTCACTGCTCTCTGCGGGATGCAGTCCATGCACCAGCAGGCAGCTGAGATGCTTTCATCAATCAAACAGTTTTGATGAATACACGGCCAGTTCCTGTGTGCTTGTCCATGGAGATGATTTTGACTGGGAGTAAAAAACACAGCAGGTACCCTATTACTGATAATATTATTCAGTTTATAATTGTAATCTTAAACAAAATCAATAAATAAACTGTAAAAAAAAAAAAAACAATATTAATTATGTGGACAAATCAATATTTGTTTCTCATATGTGCCTGAGGATATTATGTTGATTTGAAAATGTTACAAATAAATTACAGCACATAGTCTATTACACTCAATTTAAAGGCCATGTTCCTTTGTTATGATTTAATGAGGAATCCCACTGGCTTCTCAAACCTTCTACCTAATTAAATCATTAAGATGTAAACAAAGTCATTTAGGCAGGATTTAATGTGAAATGCTCCATCCTATAAGTTAAGAGTCACAGTTTACAATGATAGCAACCAGATGTCCTAAAGCTCTGAACAGCTAATATATATATATATATATATATATATATATATAATTTATTATATAACAGTGGAACCTTGGTTATTGTTTGCCCTGGTTATCATGCAATTCGGTTACCGTCAACTTTTTTCTGGGAAATTTTGTCCCAGTTATCATTGATCTGCCCAGTTTTTCATCAGCATGCTTATGTGACTTGTGTGATTTTTTTTTTTTCACAAAACATATTTTAAGCATTTTTTTTGTTTTACTGTTGATCAGTTTGGCTCATAGATCATGAAAATCAAAAATCCAGAATCCAAAATGCTTATTTTGGAGTTTCAGTAATTTACAATTTAAACAGTATCAACATTAAAACAATAAAGCTTGAAATGTCACTTTCACTGCAATGAATATAAAATATATGACAGATTTATGTGTAATTTTCTCAATTAAATTTTGCATACAAATGAACGTCTTTGTAAAAGTTATATTAGAAATTGCAGCTTTTTGTTTTGTTTTGGCACATTATAATATATATGCTTTGGAAATGGATGGCAGTGTCTTCTATCCAAATTTCCTGGTGAATTCTTTGAAGAGTTGAAAGGCCATCTCATGTTCTCTTGTGTACTTGGTCATTATGAGGTCTCTATTGATTGCTTGCCCCCCCCCTTAATGTTCAGAGCTAAGTGATTTTGATTAATGAGTGTCATTAGACTCATCAATATATGCATGAGTGTAAAAGTTCAGCTGATCTGACCAGTCATTGTATTGGTATGAGTGCATCTAATTATGTGTATGTGTTTGTGTATGTCTACTAGTTGTGTCCCAGTACAGTCTTTCCAGTGAAACATCCCCTTGCTGTTGTACATTAATGCAGGCAAACACAGTCTCCTGGAACCATGCAGCTAATGCACGTGAGAAATTCAATTAGTGACCCAGGAGCCACTAGACAAAGACTACAGTGTCACACTTAATGAATATTCATGCTGTGAAAGTTCATTACGGATATAATTAAGAAGCACAGACCCTGAAATAGAGTCTTTGTTTACTTGCAACCCTCAAGTATGCTGTTTTTCTGAAGTGTCTGAGCAAGCTGACATTCCGAAAAACAGGCTTAGTACTGGGGACTAAACTTTGTGAAAACTTTCATTTAAATTTAAAAATGCAGTAGAAAGTCTGACAGCCAGCAAATGATGACTTATATTATTAGTCTGCTTTTACATCTAAATTTGTATGTCCAGATCTTAAGCTTCTTATACAGCAACTACATGTTGATTTTTTTTTCAAAAATAACCTTCAATTTAGCAGAAAGTGTCATATGATATGTAATATAATAATGGTTACATCATATGTCCCAATGCTTGTAGATGTTCCTTCTAATGAATGCATTCAGCTACCTTAGTTTACCTTACTCGCAGCTTGTCTTGTCCCTGTAGTGAAGTACTGCCAATAGGATAGGACTCCCTGGAGCAGATAAACATGAACCTATTGGCACCATGCCTAATGCCAAGCTAGACAGGTATGAGCTGTTGAGCACTGGAACTATGTTCTCTGCTCCATCCAGTATCTTTGGGATGAGTTGATGATGAGGTGGTGGTGGTGGTTCTCTTTGAATGCAATCAAATCCTCAGAGCAATGCTCCAAAATCTAATAGAAAGCCTTCACTGGACAGTAAAAACAGACTAAAACTCTATTTTAATACCCTCAATTTTGGAAGAAGCAATGAATGAGCAGGTGTCCCAATATGTTTGTCTGGATACTACTAAACTAAGAATGTCGGCGCTTGATGTTATGAACCTTTAGGAGAAGGAACATAGCCCAAGTCCCTCCAATATGCCCTATAAATGCATATCTCTATATATTGTTTCCCATGAAGAGCTTTTTGCCCTGGACACTACCCCTTCTCCCAGTGCATATCCTTTCATCAAGGGGGCTTGACGAAAGCAGATACCCTCCAGAACTTCTCCGCAAGCTTTCCTGTTTTCCACATCAGATTAAAAAATTTGATGCTCATCTACAAAGCAAGAAATGGACCAGCCCCGCTCTACTTAATGGCAATGTTCAAGTCTGGAGCCACACCTCAAACCCTTTGGGCATCTAGTACAGCTCGGCTTGACCTGCCATCCTTCAAGACATATGGAAGACTGGCATCAAAACTCTTCTCTGTCTTAGTACCCATGTGGTAGAACAACCTCCCACTGGTTGTTCTAACAGCAGAGTCCCTCACAGTCTTCACACACAGACTGAAGAGCATCTCTTTGTTGAACACTTAAGCAGAACTAGTTTAAACACTTATTGTAATACATTTGTAAAGCTCTTATATTGTGTATGATTGTGTATCTTTCCTTCTTTCTAGGTATTAGTGATGGTTTAGTTCTAACAGTGTCTGAACTGAAGAGTAGTTTGGACTCTAACCTGTCTGTACTAGCTGAGATCATTCTCTTAATGGAATCAAAACACTGTTGTGTGTTGCTCTAGATAAGAGTGTGTGTAAATGTAAGCCTAAATGTAAACACACTAAAGCCATTGTCCAAACTGGTAAATAGATTTTTTGCCCTAATACAACAGTTTCAGGCTGCACAGCACTGAAGGGACTTCATGTATACTTATGTATACTATCTTACAATTCACATTTGTGTCACAAGAGGTCAACATTCAGCAGGACAGAAGCTCTCTTTGTTTGGGACTTCAGTAAAGGATTGCAACCAAATTCAATGCTTCTCCATATTTTCTCTGTTTTTCAAAGCTTATTCACACTGAAGATATGGCACATGGTTTATTTGAAAGAGAATCTTTTATCTGTACCTCAAAATCAGCAGAAATGAACAACTTGAGTACAAAGCAGAGAATTTCTGCTTTCATATGGCTCCTCCTTTTTGTGTGTATCTAAGAAAAAAAGAAAGTAATGAATCTCTGAATGTAAGGAATATGTGTTGGACCCATGGGTGGGTCCGGGCTATTTAAGAGGGTTAAGAAAAGAGAGCAAAACTGGAGAAAATTCTGCACTAGTCTGTAAGTCTTTTGTGATAAAAAATGTAGAACCCCTCAAAGCCAAGTTGCTGAATCATATTGGTGCTTTAAAACTTTTTTTGTCTTTGAGATAAAAGTGTTTTACTCTGTAACTCGCAGAGTACTTCTTAGACCTGGATTCTTTTATCCTTTCTACTTTTAACAGAGAAAGTTTTGCTGTGAGAGTCCAGTGTTTGAACATTTTCTTTCCATAAAAAGCATCGCTGAGGGCTTTTTAACTACACAAACGAATACAGCTTGACTAACTCTTAACCACACAGCTTTAGCTTGTCCAGTTAGTTTGGTTGGAAAATATTGCATTAATATTGCATTGCAAATGATTGATCAGTAACACTGTTGAATTGCTTTTGGTGTAAAAATGAGAGTTTTTTTTATTTGAACTTTAATGACCTGGCAGACCTAA
>BRDA01057445.1:0-29921 GCA_036984385.1 Crenuchus spilurus
TTAAAAAAAAAAATGCACTAGCTGACATTCTAGTAGATTGTATGCCTACCCATCACCTGGTAGTATATCCCATAATCCCACCCTAGCTTTAAATTCCCGGGTTACCTCCAAAAGGCATTTGTAGTGACGTTGTGGGTTCACTTGACACTTGCTAGTTACTGGCCACATTTTGCACAGCAGTATTTTATAAACTAGGTGAGTATGTAGTAACAGTGGTTAGTAGATAGCAGGAGCCAGATAGCAAACGCCTCTGCTGGCCAAAATAATCGCAACGTGAAATGTCTGCCCATATGCCCATCTGTCAGATCTTTCAGGTGTGTTTTTAACTACAACTTGAAAACAGGGACAGCTCCAGTCATGTCATGTCATGTCACACGCCGTCATTGCTTCGCGATGGTAGGCTGCACAGACGAGTCACTTCTCTCCAATGCCATCTGTCTCTGGTTGCTTGTAGCAGACTAGCACCTGATAATCCAGTCCATGTCTTGATGTTATCCATCCAGGTTATTCTTGGTCTTCCACGTCTTCTGACTCCCTCCACAAGTCCAGTCATAACACTTCCTTCAATGCTCTCATGTGCTGCCTCATCACATGACCGAAGTAACGTAACTTGCGGGATTTAACGTGCATCAGTAACTCCTTTTGAGTTCTAGCATCTCATAGACTTGCTCAGTGGTCATCATCTTCATCCATGAGATCTTCAGCAACTTCCTGATGCACTTGTTCTTCCTCTTTCTTCAGTGTCCAGGCTTCACATCCATATGTAGCTACTGGCCAGACCAAGACTTTCAAGGCTCCAGTCAAGGACAGGCCAATAAATATGTGGACTGTTCTTGGAAAATGGTGCTTACCTGGGATTAAATGTTATGCAATTATGCAATTATATTTGAGTCGAATTTGAAAATAGAAGTAAAACTAAGTAAAAAATATTGTTTCATAATTGATAGATCCTTTACTGATTAATCAATCCAGCCCTAGTACCCTAGTCTTGCACTTATACATATATTAAACACACACTCAGACACACTTTCTTCTGGCAGTAACCCATTGAGACCTGTCCCATTTCTGAGAACTGCATGAGGGAAACTCGTCTACCACCTGGACAGACACCTGCCCTTCCCCAGTGGACCCCCAAGAGCTCAGCTGCACCCTGTGTTCCCAAAGAGAAGCAGCAAAGGAGCAGGGTGGATGAAAGCACATCTGCTGAAAACAGAGCCAATCATTACATCCAACCACAAAAGAATGAGGGATTAGAAAATGGCAGAAAAGAATCTCCCAAGGCCCCTCATGTCCCGACACTTCCGATTTAGGCCTTGACAGTCCAGTTATCTCCTGGGGTGGCACATACAGAGACACAAGTTCTCTTCAAAAATCCCTCAGCATGCCCGCCAGGCACAAACCACTTCTATAACTTCCTGTGGCATGTCTTCTCCCCACTCGAGCACAACACACCCTGCCGGGATTAGCTTTTGAAACACAACATTTCTGCACGGGTGCCCTCGTAAATGAGTTATGAAGCAAATGCTAACAAGACGTGGCAGAAAAGATAATGAGTCTCCCCATCCTGAGCATCATGCAATTACTTCTGTGGGCTTTCAATCATTTGCCTGACCTCTGCCCTTGCTGAGAAGTCGAGAGATACTGTTTTAGCAGTGGATTCTGATTACATAATGTAATTATTTATATGCAATTGTATGTAATTATACATAAATAAAGACACATTATTAATTACAAAGCATATTGTGTCATGAATTTGATTTGAGTAACGAATGACTGATTCTGTCCATCTGAGGTTTTTTCCGTGCTAATACTATGTTAAGACTTATGTGATTATTGATTAACTCTTTAGGCCAATTTGTATTACAGAGGATGATTGTCACTTGACAAGAAATGATCTAAAAGAGATTTTGCAAAGGTGTCCCATACATCAAAAACATGGAAAGGGCACCGATGTTGTGCACTTAGATTTGATAGAAATTGAAGTGTTGTAACAGTGTGATCAATGTTTAAGACAAATCTGTTGATTAGTGTGTTAATGGTCAAACAGAAGTGGACAATGCTACAGGATAGGTGATTTAGTGTTTAGTGAGCTAAAGATAAAAGTTACAGAAACTTTAAAATAAGTACCATGAAACCAGCTAACATGTTCAGTTCTGCATGCAGACAGTCTCCACTCTACTCAAATCTGTGAGCCTTAGAGAAGATGATCATCTACTCTGGTGTTCTGTTGCTGGAGCAGGCCTTTGAAAGCTGACAGCACATCAACACTTTTTGCCAGGACTGTAAATTAGCCTTTAGAGGTTATTATTTTACTTTACTACTTATATGCAATTATGTAAATATAAATTAAATTATACAGTGAATTACAACATTTATATTTATTTACCATTTTGATGTCAGTGGTACAGGATAAATGGCAAAAATAGGTTGCAAAGAAATAGTGTTCCCAATAAAAGAGCTCTTCAGTGATTTCTGATCATTATATATTATTAGAAAAATATAAAATATATATATTATATATAAATATATAAAAATAAACATTTGTGTTCATAATTGAAAATAAAAAAATATATTCATTACACATAAAGTGACACATTTCAAGTTTTCTTGTGTTTTAATGTTGAGACTTTGCATAGTAATTTGCTTAACTTGAGATTCTGGCTTTCTGATTTTTATGAGCTTTAAGCCACTCTGATCTACATTAGAACATAAAAGGCTTGAATGATCTCACTTCATGTGTAATGCATATAAAATGTGAGTTTACTTTTTGAATTAAATTATAAACAATAATGACCTTTTTTTGCTGTTGCACTGTATTCTTCCACCTCAGCACAATATTGTATTTTTGGTGAGTTACTTGTTGCGATGATCTGCAAGTGAGAAATAATTAAACAAAATATAAGAAAGGCTTTCATGGTATATATGCCTTGGGGGGGCTAGGGGGGTTAAGCCCCTTTCACACTATGGATGATGCTGCCCTGGACGGCCCTCGCAGGATGCTGGCGGCTGGTGACAGAACTTTCAAGAGGCTTTTATGGGGGATCAGGATTGATTCCTTTTGGTCCGCTTGCCAAGTCAAAAAGTTATAAAACTCACTCAAAATTCTTTGAAAAATGATATAAAAACAAGCCCAAGCTAACAGTATCAGAATGTGCTGAGGGGAGCTTGGGAAAAGGGAATGTGTTTTATATTAAAAAACCTGTTTCATAAGCAGCGATTTGTTGATTCTTGTCTATGATGTTTGAAACAGAAATTGCTTAGTATCAAAGACATTTTTGATCAAAGATGCTCAGTATGTTCTCTCATTCCTTGTTTTTTTTCCTTGTCAGCTGTACTCTGCACAGTGTGTAATTAAGAGTCTGGTACTGGAGTCAAATTATAAATAAATAAAAAAACAAGTAAATGAAGTTGTAATCAGGACTGGGTAGTGGAACACATGGAGTAATGGAGTGGAGTATTGGAATACATGTAACATTGTTACATACAAAAAAGGGGACTATTCTTTTACAGTTACAGCAGAACAGTGAGGATGCGTTCACACAGACCTTGTTAGTTGCGGACCTAAATAGTCAGCTCTTGGAATAATGAATCCGTTCATTAATTTAGTCTGGGAAAGACTTCATACTGAATTAACTACAATCCCTGCCAAATAGACATTAGACCAATATCAATGTCTCAAGGCGCGTTACCATGGAACCATGACCAGAAAACAAAACAAAAACAGGAAACATAAACATCCATGAAGAAACAACAAAAGCTATAACATGAACAACTAGAAACCATAATGAGAACCAAAACCTAAAAACACGAAACTACAAAAACCCAACATGAAACAAGAACATGTAACCAGGAAACAAACAAAAAATGAAAGTACAAAAATGTGAAAAACCACAAAGAATGATACATGGAGTGTGAAACAAGTAATAGGAAACCACAAGAACAATGTGAACAATGTGCAGGAAACCATAAACAAGAACCATGAACCAAAAGTCCTACTCTACACAAAAAATGGCGCAGCCTACCAAAAGTGTCTACGACAAAAAATCTTTAGGGTCCGCTCAGGCCTGGACGTGCTACTGACATACGACTGAGTATGCTGCATCCAGTTTTGTTTGGCCCGTCATTCTGTCAAGGAGGTGTGAAGGAGGCGGATGTAGCGGGGATTCCAGAAACACAAGTCTTCATTAACCGAAACAGAAACAAACTTGGCTACGAATCAAACGTAACTTGGATACCTTTGGTGACAATGACGAACAAGGACTGTGAAACATGAGGGAACCTACAGTAAACATAATCAGAGTAGGGATTGCGAAACAGGGCTGTGGGGGTCACGAGACAAGACGATGGTGTGGCGTGGGTGGAGATGACAAAACATAAACAAAGACCATATGGACATAGGACTGAGAGCGAGACGATGGTGTGGCTGGAGGTTTCACAGGTATACGGAGATGAAGCCCACAAGGTTAATGATGATGGGAGGTAGGTGTATCATGCAGAGTTCTTTAGACCACTTTCTAAACTGGACCAAATATATATAATATAACAAAAAGATGTACCCGCAGATGTGACACTGCAATTACAGCAGCATTGAATGTATCCTGAGTTGACTTACTGTTTGTGCCTGGGACATGACATTTCTAACTGGAGCCAAATGTGGGTTTATGAGATGTGTAACATTTCAGTTCTGTCCTGCTGTGTCTGTCTCTGCCTCCTATGTGGTGTTTTCTGTATATTAGCCACATGTTTCTGGTTGTATTGCTCAGCGTATTCTTACTTCACCTCAATGTTTATTAGCCATGTGCTTCTGGTCTACACACGTCTTGGTTTTCTCTCGTGTGTTTATCTCCTGTGTGTTTTATATTCCAGGCTTTCATCTCTTTTCCAACTCCTTTGTGTCTGTTTTCTAGTTTTAGTTTATCAGTTATTGTTCTCATTAGTATACCTTTCATTTTGCTTTCTATGTTTCTGTGAGTCGTGACATTCTATCCTTTTTAATGATGTTGAGCGGCTTCAAATGTCTTTGTTTGGGTTTTCTGCCGTCTAGAAGATGAAGAATATTCTAGTTCTTTATGTTCTTCCACCATGTAGTGTCTCAGCATCACTCCATATGTGTTTTGTTGCCATCTTCCGGGGGATGCTTTAAACTCTGCTTGATGTTACCGGGACAGCGTTCAGTTTTTTGCACACGTGCAGACAGAATGACTCATATTGTAATAAGAGTGTACATTAAGATTAAAATCAACCAATTTAGCCAATGTGATTTTTCACACAACAGAATTTGACCTCCACATTTAACCCATTTGTGCAGTGAAACACACACACACACACACACCAGTGAAACACACACACACACACACACACACACACAAGTGAACACACTAGGCTGTGAGAATTTGTGCCCGAAGCGGTGGGCAGCCCTTATCCACCGGAGCCCGGGGAGCAGTTAGGGGGTTGGGTGCCTTGCTCAAGGGCACTTCAGTCATGTCCTGTCTGGGGATTGAACCAGCAACCTTCTGGTCACAAGACCAGATCCTTACCACTAGGCCATGGCTGCCACCGTACATGTGCTGAGAAATCTGATTATCGTGATGAAGTCCAGCTGTCTTTATTAGAAGCTTCATTGGATTTTTTGGGCCATACTTCAGTCTAAGAAATCACGTTTGTCGCTCAGCGCTGAGGTCTTGGGTTCAAGTCCCCATCTGGGTGGAGTTTTCATATTGTCTGGGTGTTTGCATGAGTTGTCTCTGGTTTCCGCCTAGTGAGTCAGGTGAATTGGCTACTCTAAATGACCCTGTTGTGTGAATTTGTTTATGCACATATATGGTTTGGTACTCTGTCCTGGGTGATCCCCCTTGTGCTTGACGCAGTCCTCCAGGAGGATGGTCACTTTGGTTGCAAGTACACTGTACGCCATTGGCTGTCGCTTCTTTCCGATGTGTGTGGTTAAGTTCTAAGTCTGTAAAAGGATTGTTTTGATTATAAAGCATCCCTGGGTATTAGAAAGGCACTATAGAAGTGTAACATTCATACATTCTTTCATTCATTCAAATCAGAGTATTCTGTTTACATGTCCACTTAAATAATCAGATAACTGCAGAAATAATAAGAGCATGTGAACACTTATTTCAATGTAGCAGACTGGACTTTGGAGTTTGTGTGCAATTGGGTACAAATTTGTTTGACTTTTAATACTGGGTAGACTGAATTTTTTGGATCAAGTGAGCTTACCCCTGAGCTTACCCCTCCTTCTTGTGAGCCATTAGAGGGCTATCAGTGAAGTAGTGTTATGTAAATAGAATAGTGCTGAAGTGAAGTAATGAGTAATGAGATATTGCTGTTCCAGAACGGAATAAGTAATTCTGTTACAATTTGTAATCATCCATCCATCTTCTTAACCACTTAATCCAGTTCAGGTTGGTGGCAAGTCATCCTGCCACATCACTAGGTGCTGGGCACCTATCCAACACACACATTCACACACTCACACCAGAACAATCTTTGGTAGCCAATTGAGCTGACCTCCATATTTTTGGAGGGAGAACGTGGAAAATCCACCCAGATGGGGCCTCAAACCTAAAACCAAAGCTTTGAGTGTGCTAACCAGCAAGCCACCCCCATAATTTGTAATTGCAGTAATTTGTAATAGATTACTTTTTCTAGTAATGACCATTCTTCTGTGTAACTACAACATATGAACGCTGTTGCATTATCGAGTCTAAACAGAAAATGCGGAAATTTTGTTATTTATTATTTTTTTATTACATTACACTTACAGTATAGCTCCTTTCTAGATACCCAAGGATGCTTTACAATCAACAGACTCCATTTACACACACTCAACCACACACACCAGTGAGAAGCGGCAGCCAGTCGTGCACAGCGTACTCTCAACTGGAAGTGACCGTCCACCTGGAGGACTGCATCGAGCACTAGGGGGAATCACCCAGGACAGAGTGCCAACCATATCTGGGTAGACACACATACATACATACATACATACATACATACATACAGGGGTTAGACAATAAAACTGAAACACCTGGTTTTAGACCACAATAATTTATTAGTAGGTGTAGGGCCTCCTTTTGTGGCCAATACAGCATCAATTCATCTTGGGAATGACATATACAAGTCCTGCACAGTGGTCAGAGGGATTTTAAGCCATTCTTCTTGCAGGATAGTGGTCAGGTCACTACGTGATGCTGGTGGAGGAAACCGTTTCCTGACTCGCTCCTCCAAAACACCCCAAAGTGGCTCAATAATATTTAGATCTGGTGACTGTGCAGGCCATGGGAGATGTTCAACTTCACTTTCATGTTCATCAAACCAATCTTTCACCAGCCTTGCTGTGTGTATTGGTGCATTGTGCATTGCAATATTTTGAGCAAAACTGTGCTCTTACCTGCTAATTGAACCTTCACACTCTGCTCTTACTGGTGCAATGTGACATTAATGAAGATTGGCCACCAGACTGGTCCAATTTAGCCATGAAACCTCCCACACTAACATGACAGGTGTTTCAGTTTCATTGTCTAACCCCTGTACATATACATTCATACACACACGGGTAATTTTTTAGAGTAGCCAATTCACCTGATCTCCATGTTTTTGGACTGTGGGAGGAAACTGGAGTCCCTGGAGGAAACCCACGCAGACACGGGGAGAACATAGAAACTCTGCTCAGACGGGGACTCGAACCCAAGACCTCAGCGCTGAGAGACAAACATGCTAACCACTAAGCCACCAGGCCGCTAAAAAAAAGCTGAAATTTTGGTGATTTTTTTTGTGTCCGTCTGCCAAATAATCCTTGAATTGCAATTCTGATATTGGGCCAGTTCTGGTTTGGTCAAGTCGTTTGTGCCTGATAGCACAGTCAGATAGGCAGCCATCTTTACTTGAATATCATGAAGCCTGCAAACCTCACTTCCTCATAAGCTCCTCAAATCTCCACGCAGATACGTTTATGTATAAATCAGGCTCCATTCTCTGCTTTCTTTCACTCTCTGTAATGCTGTGCTCTTGCTCTTTTTTATCTCTCTCTCCTGCTCCGATCAGGCCTACAGCTTTTGTTGCCAAGGGCATTTGCTGGATCAGCTTCTGCTTTCTGTAGAAATATGAAATCCTTTCAGAACGAGGTAACACCTTCTGTCTTTCTTCACTCTCTTTCTGTCTCTGACGTCACTGCAGACCTTAGTGCTTGGCCAGAAATCGACTCTGTTCAGCCCCTGCAGAGACATCTGCCCGTATTTTAATTGGTCTCAACACACTGACTGGTTCTTCCAGCCATGCGGTGACCGGGTCTGCTCTGATCACTGTGGAACAGAAAGACCCTGGCTTTGACAAACCCACCCTGTGCTTTCTTATTCTCCTTTTTATTTCTTCCTCAGCACATGAAAGCAGCTAGTTAATGCTGAAAACTTGAATTGTCACTCTTTCACCACTTCCCACCACAGCAAGAGATGACGTTTCTGTGTGAATTTCAACAAAGAAGGTTGAGGCAGAAAAGTTAACCCTTGTAGGATAGTATTGATTCCAGAATCGGGCATATTGTCATAAATTGCGAATAACGTTAAATGGGGTATATTCCTTTTATCAGCATGCTAGTCCCTCAGCCGGGAGCCAGTCTTCAGGCTGTCTTAATCATCCGACTGCGTGTCAGCTCTGGGAGAAGCCCTGCTGATGAGTAATATCACACATACTGACAACAAAAGGCACGCAAACAGCGCCCTTCAAAACCGCGGATGTCCCATGCAGATGCATTATTCATATTCATTTTGCTTTTCTTGCTAGCAAACCATTGGGTTACTGTCAGTGAAGGTAGATTAAGGTTGGACTGTGGACTATGCAGGCTGAGTCAAGGGAGATCTACAGTTATTAATTATATAGCTGATTGTGAAGAGCATGCTGAGTCACAAGTATTCATCATAAGCCGTCCGGTGAGCAATTTGTTCATGTCCTTATTACATAAGAGGTCTTTTTTGTCCATTTTGCATAACCGAGTGAAATTACTTCTGTGTCAGGTTGCACCTTAAATGACAAATTAATCAAAACAAATAATGTAACGTTTGCAATTTATGCACTACAGGTAGCGCTGCCTACTGAATCACAATCTTTTAATCATAAACAGCAAACGCAGTGTAAACGCACTGAACCATCTTGTATTTGTATTCAAAATAAACCGTCATAATCACATTGTTCAGATTTATGACCCCAACATCATTAAGTACAGACCAAATCTTGCTGGCTGAGTTTGAGGTCAGTGATCTCAGATTCAGAGCTACATAGTACATTCAGTGTAAGCGGTATCGGAATCATAGACACTGTGCTCTGATTGGTTGTCGCCATGTTGTTCTCATGTAACAATCAGTTGTGGTTGGTAGCAGGGGCATCACTAGATTTAAGACTGTACTGGGGCACAGAAAAATGTTTTCTGCACTTATTTATATTTAAGAAAGCATAAATAGTTCTTTAAACTAAACAATCAGATCAGATTATGTTGTTGACTGGATCTTGAATGAACTGATGCATTTGGCCTCCTTGTGAACTTTACTCTAGACTTGTAAACCACTACTGGAACAAGCAAAAAGATATTTTTAGTCATTTTTTTGGAGACAAGAGTATTTTAGCCAATTATAAAGGCAAAACGACTGACAAGACAGTCCATAATACTGTGCATTTTTTCTGTGAATTAAATTTGAATGGTTTAAAAATTCGGGTCACGACTTGATGATTAAGGACAAATGTACCCACATTTACAAACATGAAGGTGCACCATTTGAGTTTGAACCACTGCAGTATCCCTGGGCTATCTAGTCAACACAAGCTCTCTCATATTCATTGACGCAGAAGTCCCAACCAGCATGATACCACCATTAACGCCAACTCACTGGATATTCCCATCACCACTTTGGGTTTCCCATCCTTATTACTTTAGCCATTTCTAACAAAAGTCACTGTCTGTACTGCTAATGCTAATTCGGCTGTTTTGCTACAAGGAATAACATTAGCTAACGTAGCATTAGCATCATAGACACAGGTTGAGGTAGGCTAGCCACGGGCTCATTTCTCCTATCCCTGCTGCGAGCAAAACACTTTCTGATATTCATCTACAGGAGTAATAATGTTTGACTCAATCAAGATAAAAATAATATATGATATTATATAAGTATTCAGCAAGTTGTTATGGGCTAACTTCACGTAGCTCTCTCTCGCGCTCTCTCTCTCTCTCTACACGTGAATAAATTATCATATTAAGTAGCCATGTGGGTATTGTGTCGAGTGAATAGAATTGCAATGAATTACTATATTAAGTAGCTATGTGCGCATTCTGTAGTGTATTCTACGTAGACTTAAAACTCTGAAGTGATTTTTTTACTAGTGAAATGTATACTGGGGCACTGCAGATCAATACTGGGGCATGTGCCCCAGTAAAATATGTCTGGCAACGCCCCTGGTTGGTAGCTAAATGCTAACTTGTCAACATTAGCCAACTTGAACACTGCAACAGCAATCGTTTCAGAACAAGACACAGTTGCTGGACACTTTCTTTAGACATCACTGACACAGCATTTCTTTAAGGCCTCTGAGACGTTATAAACCACTTCATGTTGGTCTGTTTCTATGTTCAGTGTTTTTTTTTTTTGTTTGTTTGTTTTTTTTTGCGCAAACCATACGTCTCAAGTCTCACACTTTAGACTCAAGGCTCATGCATTTGGGCCAGATCTCAGACTCTCACTGACAAATCTTATGCATCAGAAAAAGCAGTAAAAGTGAAGCCTGCTGTTCACTATCAGCAGCAAACACCAATCTGCTCTAACTCACCAGCCCTCTGATTCTTGTTTGGTTTCTCATTCACTTCCAGTGGATTTCCCTAAACAGTGAACATTCAAATAGACCCTGAGGTTACCTGGCTCATTTCAACATTGCCAAACAGTAGCGATTGGCTGTGTTTGTGATTGCTAAGCCATTTCTCCTTGAAGCATTGCAGGACTTTTTGGGTTTTAATCCTCTGGACTGTTTTGTGGACTTTGCTTTCTCTTGCATGTGTGTTTTGCAGAATCCATGGCTTACTGATTGACAGTATTATCTAACATTTTTCTATTAACTTAACTCTCTTTGCATCCACTTTACTAGTCTTACCAGTTGTTGTTTTTACCAGGGACGTCTCTACACTAGGGGCAGGTGGGGCCCGGCCCCACCAGATGTCGCTGTGGAGCAGTGTGTGACATAATCAATAATTTTGTTTAAAATTATTTTATTTAAATATTATTTTCTAACATTGTTGTTTATTTGACTTATGAAAATGGCTGTAGTTCCTAATACATTTTAAAATATTCCTGTACATGTTGTGTAAGGTCAGTACTTTCAGCAGTCTTCATTTAATTAGTGTGAATGGGGCTGGCCCATCAGCACAACCACTGTGCAGTTGTACACATTAATGAGCCGTGGGGCACCCTTACACCAGTCCCATGCTGGGAGCAGCCAATAAAAAATGTAAGATTTGCTACGAGAGCTTATGTGAATATCGTTTACGGTATCAGCGTTCCAATGCAGCTTGCCACTCAAAAACATCACAGTAACTGTTAGCCGCTGCTAGTGAGGCAATATAATGAATCACATTGACAATTTAATCAAAGTTAAGAGTTAGATAATACACAGACAGTCCTCTTACCTCAGTAAAAGGTTTATTTCCTTTATTCACGACTTGAATGGATTGTATTTAAGTTCTGTTGGTCACAATAAACAAAGTAAAGGCAACAGAATACCACCACTAAATAAGTCTCCTGTCAAAGAATGCATCTCATGGCGGGGGTGCCAAATTCGGCAAAACACCGAATTATGCTTTTTGGAATTTCATTGATGAGGTGCATTTGTGGTTGAATTAACTAAGCAAGTAGGTTTGAGTGTGGTTTCACTGATGAGTGGGATGAAGCCCACAGAATGTATTGTGCCTCACCTGGCTTTGTATTCTAGAGACACCACTGGTTTTCACGCTTTCATAACCTGGTCTTGCCACAATGTCCATTAACATCAAGTTCCAGTCCAATTCTGATGCTGTTTTGCATGTCAGGTTGACATCCTTTTCTTGTCAGCATAGGCAGTTCTTTGCCACAGTGAGAGTTAAAGCCAGCCAGACTCTCTGATGGTAACCACAAGTTTAACTTGAGAGACTGTGAGGTCAGAATCAGTGCTGCTGACTGTGCAGTGTTCAGGAACAGACTGGTTTATCAATTAATTAGGTGTAAATCAACAGAAAATTATGCTATATTAAAATGTAAAAGGCAGTTTGACCAGAAAAGGGAAGGCAAGGCCTTGCTTATTGGGTAAATTCATTTGTCATTTAAACTTCCTGCCATTTCAGTTACGTGACAGCCCTGTTGAACTCTGTGTTTTAGACTTAGAAGTCTTGTTTCCAGCTCCTCATCATACTGAAGTGGCCTTGAGAAAAGAGTCGGCTCAGTGGGCCTACTGTGTTTAACTAATGGTTGCTCTGTTACCGAAGAGCCCCAGAGAAAAAGTCAGTGAATTGAAATTGTTAATGAAATACCTTCAGTGAAAAGACTCACTTTTATGTTTAGAGGCAGAGACAAATGGCTCTGAGTATAATCCAGCAGTGGATACATACACAGCTACATAATACAGCTTGAAGTGGGCAGTTTTTTTTTGTCCTGATGCTATATTTAGACATGCCATGGTGTGTAATTGTTGATTAACTCTTAGTTTGTCAATAGTAATGGCTGTTGTTTTGCTGTTGTGAGTCTTGGGCTCTTTTGGCTGTTTTTGAATAATTAGATTTTTCTTTAATGTACCACATTAAAAAATATTTACCATGCTATGCCATGCAATACCTACATATTGACCCCAAATCATGACATTGGATTTGATTATTTTAGCAGTTTAAAGACTGAAAATCTTTACTCAAGTTGTAAATGTGAACACAAGAATGGTAATACAATTAGATAAATAACTATTTACAGTAAAAAGTAGGTGTGAGGTTTCTTTTTTTTTCACTTGGGGGCAGCATTGGTAGGTGCAGTGGCTTCCTCAAGGGCATCTCGCCCCTTGTGCCTTGTTTCTTTTACAGTTGTGTACATTTGATTTTTACATCAAATGTTGGTATAATCAGCAAACAAAAGCCAACACTTTTGGTGGATTTGGTTGGAATTCTCAATGTTAATTTTATGCTGTGTTATCTTGAACAAGCCACTTGAGTTGATCGACGTAATTGGACACTCATATCAACAAGTAGGATTAATTAAATAGTGAGCTACACTGTTCAGTGTGCTTTCAATATTGACAGTCTGTACTTTTTATACTGGTTCTGATGTCAAGCTTTTTAAAAATTATGGCAAAAATGTAAAGGATGACACTAATTTTGCAGAACAAATACACACAATGAACAACATTTCAGCAAGTTCAAATAATAATAACATTTGTAATCTTCAAGAATAGACTGTGGCGTCATCAGCCATATTTGAATCAGGTTAAATGTGATTTCTGTGATTCTATTGCCATCCAAATCAGCCATGTCTATATTTTTCTCCTTGCTTGTTATTATTATTTCATGTTTTCTTGCCATTCAACTAAGAATTTTAATCAAATTGAAACACACTTCAAAGTAGCAGGTTGTGAACAAAACTCATCCTGAAACTTTTGTTGAGGCTGGCCCACCTGATGATTCTCATTTTGGCCTGTGCAATGGACAGATGGCCATTTTTGTCCTGGTTCCTCCATTGTATTCCATGCAATCATTGCCTTGTGTTGGAAAATAAAGACCACTGCTACTTTTTATATTTGGTTGCCCAGTGTGCATATTCACCAGATACCACCCCCAACATTTTTTTTTGTTTTGCTTTCTAGAGTTTGTTGATTTTTTGAGGCATATTTGTATTTATTATTTGCTGATTTTAATTTTTGGTATATGACTTATGGCATATATTTTGCCTGCATGATTGTTTGGTCTTTTTTGAAACATGTTTGGTGTTTATGATAATATGTTCTATGTGCTTATTATGATTAGACCAGAATTGCTGTTGAGGTAAATGGAGATGTACTGGGGCAGGTGCAATAATACTATGTTTCCCTGACTTAGCTAATGAGACAGTTTAGCCACAGGGGCTCTTTTATTAAAAACAACAACTGTGACACACACACACACACACACACCCTCACACACAATGTAATCAAGGAGACATTTTGCTCACTGAGGTAAAACAGAACCTAGCCTTCCATCACTCTACGTGTTCATGTCCCAAGGGCTTGCCCATTTCTCTCTAGCCCAAGTCAGAGAGAAGGAGAGAGGCTTGAGCTGAAATATGATTGAGGAAGTGAGCGTGGGGCAAAATTGACTTAGAGCTAAGTGTTGATTTTCTGCCAGATTTGAGACATTATAGATGACGCGGTTGGATAAACCAAATGTTTTCCCTAGTGCTAATGTTGCTGGAGTGCCTCAGCCACTTATTATCCTGTACTCTGTATTTCAGACGTGTCTTCTCGCTGAGATAAGACTCTGTTGTCTTGGATCTCTGCGGGAGCTTCTATTCAAATGGGGTGGCAATAGTATTGATGACACATAGAGAGGATTGATGTAGTAGCTCTGCTGGACTGACATGTCATTTTTTCAGCAGGAGGTCCTAGCGCCTCTCTAAACTTGTTGACTTGTTGACAGCTAGTGATTCAGCAGTCAGAGGAACAAAGCCATAATTGGGATGTAACCATTTTAGCTATTCAGCTTCTTACCACAGCCCTCTGATCAGCCACCATTTCTGACATTTAAAGTTTTCCATGTGACCCAGATGTAATCAGTCAAGATATGTTTGTAGTTGTAGTACAAATGTTTCTTTAGTTTAGAATTGGAACTGTGATATCAAACTCTAAAGCTCAGCTGTCAACTAAGCATTCCCATCACAATACATCAACAAAACTCTCTAAACTCACTCCAACAGCATCCAAATCTTAATTGAAATCTCTTAGACTAGTCAATGATGTGGATTAAGATGCAGAATAACACTGTAAACTATAAAAATGATCAAAAACATGTCTTTAACAAAAATATCAGCTAGCCTAAGATCCCTCAATTGAGATCTTGATGTGGATGGATTGGTGATGTATTTTGATGGAAACAACCAGTTAAAACTAAAAAAACACTTAAAGCAAAGAATGTTTGCTTTAACTTTTGTTTTTACACAGTGGTGTCTCCAGAATAGAAAGCCAGTTGGGACACAATAAATTCTGTGGGCAGCATTCCACTTGTCAGTGAAGCTACACTCAAACCTACTTACTCAATTAATTCAACCACAAATGCACTTCATCAGTGAAATTCCAAAAAGCATAAGACTTACTTACAGATGGTATTATGTTGCCTTTACTTTGGTTATTGTGACTAAAGGAGCTTAAATACAATCAATTCCACTCATGATTAAAGGAAATAAAGCTTTTACTGAGGTAATATGAGTGTCTGTGTGTATCTAACTGTTAACTTTGATGAAATTATTGGTGCGATTCATTATATTGCCTCGCTAAAAGCAGCTAACAGTTACTGTGATGTTTTTGAATGTAGTAACGTTGATACCGTAAACGATATTCACATAAGCTTGCGTATGCAAATCTTTTATTTTTTATTGGCTGCTTCTAGCATGTGGCCAGCATTAATGTGCCCCACAGCTCATTATTGAAAGCTTGATGAACATGTGCAAACTGTTGTCTACTGCTCAGTTGCTTAAACAGACGCTGACGATACTCACTAACTAAATGAAGACTGCTGAAAATACTGACCTTATACAACACAAACAGGAATATTTTTAATGTATAGGGAAATACAGCCATTTTCATAAATCAAATAAACAAAAATGTTAGAAAATAATATTGCCTGTCTCACACTGCTCCACAATGACATGTTTTGGGGCCAGGCCCCACCTGCTCCTAATGTAGAGATGTCCCTGTTCTTAAGTGAAAACAACATTTAAGGTGCCAAATATTGCTGTGTTTACTTGGTTCTGGGTGTTTGTGGTGACTGAAATATCACTACTGGGGCCTTCTAGCTTCGTTTTTGCAATTGTTCCATGTGACTCTGGTTGGTATCACTGAACTGCACAATCCAAACCCTGCTGTTGTGAGTATTCAGAGCCATGTAGCTTCTTGTCCCATCCATCTGTGGTGAGGTTGAAACCTTGGATAATGTTTTCTTGTTCATAAAGATCTGCACAATCTTAATACTGAAGTGGGTGTGCGAGGGTGTTTAGTAGCATGACTCAATCACTTTGACCAGATTTTGCATTGACATGAACACAAAACAGCTTTGTCTGTTTCTTTCCACAGCATCTCTGCATCAATGTTTGTTGAATTATTACTTAAAAAAAACCATTAAAACCAGTAAAACCATATTGCACACTATTAAGGTTAAACTTTGGTAATTGATCCATGGTTCACATATGGACCACAGATCAACTATGATTCTTATGTCATTGATGCTAACCTTGCAGACTTCAGTTATAAAGAAGCTGTGTAAGTTAATTATATACATTTTTAGGTGTTGCATTCCTTTAATCTACTCTTCTATATGAGTAATGCCATGTCTTACTGATGTTATAACTTTTACTTTATACGTACAGAACAGACAGATCTTTGTGCTGTGGGTGTTCCTGTCTTACTGTGAGAAAGCGAGTTTACTGTAGAAGCATGGCACAGACATTTGACATCTCATCTTTAAAAAAAAAAAATCATCTTTTGCAAATACCCAGCTCTGTTTCTCAGAGAATGTAGATACCTTATTTATTCATTCAATAAATAAATTAGCTTTCTGTGACTTCCTGTCTCGTCTCTTCAGTAATGCTGCAGTTCTACTGAACACTGTTCTGGTTTTAGAAACCTTGTTTCTGTCTCATCCAGCTGAAGTAGCCTTGAGAACAAGCCTCAGAGGAAAAATCAGGGAATTGAAATTGTTAATGAAGAGACTCACTTTTATGCTAAAACTGGGATTTTTTAAAACAAAAAATGGCCATTTTTGAATCCTGACACTATATTAATGGCATGTAATCCTTGATTAGTCCTTAGAGGGTCAGAAGTGCAGATTTTAAATGTTTTAACATGGATGATCTACACTATGTACTTTTCGAAGAGGGAGAAGAGATATTTTATTATGATTTTAAATTGGACAAATGCTTTTCAGAAGGAAAAAAATATTCTTTACATTCATGTTCCAAAAATTTATTGAATACCTCACTATTTAAATATTTAGAATCTTAAACTATGTGACTTTTATTACACCTTAAAGACTGCACCACAAAGTAGAATATTGTGAAAAAGTTTATTTGTGGAAATAATTTAATTCAAAAAGGTAAACTTTTTAAATTCATTTCATGTAAAGTCACATATTGCATTTTTAAAAAATGTTGTTACTATTTGAATAATGTGAGATTCTGGATTTCTGATTTATAACAATTTACCATTTTAATGGAATACAATGCAAACTGCTTATTTCTCAATGAGCAATGCAAGACTGGTATCACTGGTGGTTCCACACACCTGAAGAGAGCATGTAAGAAAATATGTTGCAAGTGTGAGTAATTCATAGCTCCCTAAGCTGGTATCTGATATTTTTCAGAGATGTGAACTAGCAAAGTGATTTGTGCATTCCACTGAATACAAACTGTTCATGAAAGGATCTGTCATTAAATATAGCTGTGACCAAGGCTATAGCCAAGTCAACTTAAATAGTTAATACCTTTACTTAATAACACATACGTTCATGATTAAATAAAAAATATTTAATAAGTAAATCAAAGTATATGCTGTATAATTTATTGCTACAAAACAAAATCTGGCAGTTACTCAGTGGTCACAAAAGGCATAGAAAATTAGCATTGGTTTGCTAGAGTGCAGTTTCTTTACCCACAATGATACAGATATTTTGAAGAGAAAATAAAATCTCAGACCTCTTTTCACCAGATTGTGTAGTTGGAATGATTGTCTAAAAATAATAATGAATATGCATGTAATTACATTGCCTTTAAATACTATAGCAAAAGAAAAGTGATAACTCTTCAAAGAGTTCATTTTCAACCACTATATGTACTAAATGTAGCAATTTAAAAATGATTACAGATTTCTTGTGAATGCTGAGGGTTTATTTTTACTAATTACTTTGTAATTGTCATTGTGATTAGACATAAAATCTTTAGGTAGCATTTATATTGAGGTATTATTAGTATATATTAAGTGACTAATAGAGAATTATATTTTAGAGCAATTTCAAGAAAAGTCATGGCAAGTGAAAGTAAATTGTGTGCATCTGAAATGCCAGTCTAGCCTAGAAGACAATGTTCATGCATGTAACAATCGCCAGGGGATCCAGATGAAGAGTGCACTTTGTGGTCACAAAAGGTTTATTTATAAGGGCAATCTTAAAACTCAGTGAGGGTCACATAACACAAAAAAGAGGAAAATGGGAAACAAAGGTACTCCATAGTGAAGTCAGAAGAACAGTTCTAGGTAATACACAGAAACAGGAACTAGGACTGACTGGGATCTACAAAAATTCAAACAAGAACAATAAAACTAGGAAACAAGACAAAGAAGAACAATAGAACCAGAAAAAGAGACAAACGAGAACAATACAACTAGAAGTCCAGGTAAACAGCTTAGATAAAATAATGACAATACTCAGCAGTGAACAAAACTCACTCTGCAAAAACAAAACTGCAGTTTATATAGTTAGACTAATGTCAGAGAACTGATTCAGCTGTCACATGACAGAAGGCCAAAGAGACATGATCAACAACATTCCTGAGGGATTTACAGAGAACAAATTGTATATACCGGTAATTGAATTCACATGATTTTTCTACCATACACCCCCCACCTCACCCTGATGATCACCAGGAACAACATGTACTCACCCCACCTCAGACCTATGCCTCAAACCCCCTACCTCCAATTGGTGGATATTTCAACTGGTTGGCCTCCAACTCCCTGCCCCCCAAATGTTGAACAAGTTGATGGATAGGGCTGTAAACACTATAGACTAGCATGGTTCCATTACAGGTAGACCGCTGTGAATGGATGCTTATGTCAGTTGTCAACATGTCTTAATCTTTGTGTGTTATCATTAGAAAGTAATTATGACAGACTCTGTGAAACAGAAGTTGTCATTAACAGTTTTAGCAAACATCTGTGGATGCTAATTGAGTTTCGCTATGACCCTCAACAGCATGAATCTCAGAAGAACTCAGAAATGAGTTCTAATGAACACTTTTATCAGTCCAAGGAAGGTTAATGTAAGCTATATCCTTTCAGAGTTACAGTGCAGCAGGGTTAGCTATTAGCTTTTGTGCTAATAGATGCTAATTGCTCTGTTGAGCTAGTTTTGTTAGTTAGCTGCAGTCAATCAGTAGTGTCTTTGGAATACTCTGTACAGTCCACAATTTTCTTCTTCTAGCCTCTGAAGTTGTTTTCTTCAACTTTAGCACCAGCCGAGGGTGATTTATATGTTTATGGCCATTACTGACGTTGAGTAATCCATTTTGATTTTTTTCTTTTTTGCGGCTCTTGGCAGCACTACATAGGTCCCTGAGGAATATCAATTACTTTGTTCCCTTTTAATCACAATTTTCCACATGTTCATGGAGTGTTCGCTAAGACTGACAATGTCTAGTGACATTGAAGCATTAATGCACTGTATTTGATCTACATACAGTTTCTTACACATGAAATGAAGGACATTGTCTCACTGAGACACACAGACAACTTTCACATGTGTGTGTATAGATAGATAGATAGATAGATAGATAGATAGATAGATAGATAGATAGATAGATAGATAGATAGATAGATATTTTGAATTGAATAAACATTTGGAATTTTGGAAATGTATCATCCCTCCTTATATATAGTCCATATAAGGACACTTGAAGCTACAAAAACAGCTCACTGCAAATTTACTTTTTTCATGATGTCACAGAAACAATGCATTTGCATGTACCCACTATATAGCCTACAGCAGTTTAGCTCCGCCCATTCACTTTGAAGTATTTAAGCTTGGACTGCTTTTTGAATGAGGCTCAATTCAAACAGAAGGCATTTACATATATCAGTCTTAAAGGCACAGTGACAAAAACGGCCTGTTAATGAACTAAATTCAAAAAGAAATGGACCAAAAAAAATGCAGAGTTTTGACTTTCTTGTAGCAATGGTAGACTTTCTTTGCTGACTTTGTGATGCCCCAGGCTAAGTTTATTTCAAACCAGGGGTGGTCTTAATATGCTGAAATGACTGTGTACAAAACATATATTGGAAAACTGCTGTATTGTTCCATCCCTAATAAATGTGTAGTGAAAAAATAACATTCTACCAAAAGCAGCAATATAAGCTTTACACAACTGTGCACCTATACATGAGTCCATGGCCCTTGTGCAATAAATGACAAATAGAAGAGTTTATCTAGCTGGTGTCTGGAATATGGAAATAATGTACCTTTTCCCTTAGCTGTGTTTAGACCGGAGGGGTATTACTGTGGCCCTGACGTGCTATCATGTCTCAGCTAAATTGGATATGGCGGCGCAGAGCAGCCCCACTTGAAGCTGTCAGCGCACCTCCTCGGGACATGGTTTAATGACTGCATAAACGTTCATTGTGGTGCTGCTCTGCTTTTTGTAGATGCGCACTACGCTTTCTAATGGGAAATTTGCTCACCTCTCTCTTTATCATTAGTAGCAGGCTCTTGTTTGGTTGCACCGTAAATGTGCTGTTTGTCAGGTTGTCTTTTAAGCTTAACTTTGCCTGAGAGATTTAGAATAGAGATTGTTAACTGGGGGGAAACAGAACTAGGTTTTTACAGAACTAGGGACTATTGTGGAGAGATGCAGTGAGGTTTTGAGTTGTCCTTACAAACTTTGACCCTGATAAACTTTTTTAAAGTATTTTTCATGTATTTACTAAATATTTTAGTTTTTATATTTTGCAAATAGTGAAAATTCTTGGGTACCAGTTAGCATTGTCTATTACCTTCAAATATATTAAATGTAAAACAAGTATGTTGAGAGCATGTACGCATAGGTCACTTCCCTGTCATCTGAATGACCACACCCCCTTTTGGGTGCAAAGAAATGTGGTAAATTGAAAATAGAGGTAGCACCAAGTTGCTGGAGGATGGAATTATTACTATGGTATAGCCCTTATACAAGTACCTTAGTAGCAGGGTGCTCGATAGTTTGTTTAGCCTCTGTTACATATGTTAATGTTGGCATTGTTGCCTATTAGTTTACAGCAACATCACACTGGACAGACTATCAAAACAGCAAAAAATAGAAATAGTGACAGATGTCAGAAAAAACATTAGCTCATGATTCAATAAGATTGTTGTTTATGTCAGAATATGATGCCTGTGGACACTAAGTGGGGCCATTTGTCATTTTGAAGTAGGCAGACTGAAAGCACAGTTATCATCTATATAACCTATATATAGCCTATATAAGATAAGATAAGACAGTATAATCCTTTATTAGTCCCACAGTGGAGAAATTCAAAGTATTACAACAGCAAAGGGACACTGAAATACGCTGTAATATAAAGAGGTAAATATAACCTATATAATGACATTAATTGTTGATAGGCAGTGATATAATTAGGATGCTGGTTCAGGAGATCAGACCTTTGAGTTTTTGGTCCCAAACTCATGCTAAACTTTAGGCCACTGCAACATAAACAACTACAAAAGAACTGATGTAAATATAATTTTTGTTAAACTCTTCCTTTAATGCAGAGAAAATTCAGAAATATCTGGAATATTACATAGAAAATCTTCAGTTTACATCAGTTTACAGTAACTAAAATTAAACTGGTTATGCATCATTTTGACTTATTTGCAGAACTTAATGGAAAGGTGTTATAACTTTTGCACAGTCCACATTTTACATTTATTTTTTCCAAGTATGTTAAATTCATCAAATAATAGCAACTGTGTATTAAAATGAGTTCTCTGTACAGAATATGATAACTGATTATCACATATAAAGCCAATTAAGCCACATTTAACCAGGGGGGTCCAAACTGTTGCATTAATTTCCTAATACTTAATATTAGAATTTCCCATTAGCATCCCAAACATACTTGAAGAAGTTAGCATGAGTTGTGTGATTTCCATTAATTAAAAGTAATTAGTACATGTAATACTTGAGTTAAATATTAAGAAACATCCATTAATGTGCTGTTTATAATGCTATTCACAATGTGTACAACTGTCAGAGGACCTGAAATCACAGCTTAGTTTCTTAAAAACAAATCAATTCCATCTGGAATACAATCTTAGAAGATTAATAGGATATCAGGACACCATGACTCTCAAGCTTTGAGGCTAGAATGATAGAACATGCTTTAACTTCCTCCAACCGTAGGCTTCTTTCCTTTCAAGAGACCCCTGTGGTGACACCCATCAGTGTCGATAATTCCTTCCTCTCCGTTTCCCACTCCCTTAATGCCAAATTAGCTTCCGCTGTCATTTCCTGCTCTTGCGTGAGAACAGTGTGTCACTGCTCTTGGATTTATTTGCTTGTATATGGAGAGTGAGCTCTCTTCTCTATCATGTTCTCTACCTCAGTAACAGCACATTAGGTAGGAAACCTAAGAATCTGTCAGGTGTCAGTTAGAGCTTGGCTAACCAGTATTTATATATTTATGCTATTTTCCTACAACCTCAGAATCAGAAAAAGTACAGACAGTATAGAAACTGCAAATAAATAAATAAATAAATAAATAAATAAATAAATGCACTATTATTAATATCATTAATGTTTTATACTACAGCACAATGTCAGATTTAACTAAGAATGTAAATCTGTATCAGTAGTTTGATCAGAGGAGGATGGATCCCCTTTGTGAGTCTGGTTCCTCCCAAGGTTTCTTCCTCCAGCCTTGAGGGAGTTTTTCCTTGCCACTGTTGCCTTCGGCTTGCTCACATCGGGCTTAGATTCAGATTGTTTGATACTAATTATGTAAAGCTGCTTTGTGACAATGCCCATTGTAAAAAGCGCTATATAAAAAAATTTTGATTAATTGATTGATTGAATGCAAAATTTCTTACATTTACATTTATGATGACTTTTACTTCATTGCAGACAGCATGAAACTAAATAATAAGGAAGCTAAATTTGGACTAAATATATTGGCTGATGATCACAGTTCAGAGCATCAGTGAGGTCAGGATGTTGGATGATCACCACCCCACTTCTTCCCAAAATCCCCAACTCATCTCAAAGGTACTGGATGGATGTCAGGTTTCTCTGTTCAGGTCCCTGTTTCTTTGCTTGTCCTTCTTGTTTTAATGTCCGTTTACTTTTGTTTACATTCTGTGTTTACATCTCAGGCCACGTGTTTGTGTTTCCCTTTGTCTCAGTTTGTCTCGCCTCTCATCATCGTATTCATCTGCGCCCATTGTGTTACCTTGTTCAGGCCCGTTTGCACCTGTCCCAGCCCTGATTACCTTGTGTATATATTTTTTCCTGCCTGTTCTTTGCTCTAATTGTCACCCTACAGTCTATGTCATCATGGTTTGCATTCCAGTTTAGTTTAAAGTCAGCGGGCTTCAGTTTATGCTTTGTTTGTGTATAATAAAACTCGACCTGCTTGCAATCATACCTGCCTCCCCTACAGCTGCTGACAATAGAGCACCATCATTTCAGAGAACACAGCCCTACTGCTCCACAGCTCAATGCTGGAGGGCTTTATACCCCCTAGCCCATGCTTGGCATTAGGCATGGTGCCAATAGGTTCATGTTTATCTGCTCCAGAGAGGCCTATTCTATTGGTAATACTTCTCTACAGGAGCTAGACAAGCTGTGACAAACATGTAGACATATTGTGTACATTGTAGTCGTCTCAAAGAAGAAAACTAAGAGACGGCCATACTGATTTTAGTGCCCTTTATTTTGCTCTTAAAATAACAATGGGAACTAACAGTGTGAGGCTGAATCAGGAGATGAATACCCATCTACCACACAGCACCTGCTGACAGTAAGCTCACTCTTATCACACAGAATACCATTGTAAGCTAACAGAAAACTTCATAAAGCAAGTAAGAGCACAGCAGTAGTCAAATAGCAAAATAGACACTAAAGTGAACAATTAAACTAAATCAAGTCCCAGGGAGGGACACCTGCTTAATGGCAAGCTCATGGCTGTGTCCCTAGATTGGCTCAAACCTCTGCAAACGAGCCATGGCAGCACCACAATAATGGCTGAGCTCTACTATCCATTTCCTTTTTTTATCTCTTTTTCACTCAGTTTCTCTCCTTTTTGTCCCCATCACCCCTTTTCCTGCCTTAGTGAAAGTAGAAGCTTGCTTTTTAATGTAGTGTGCTTGCCTTCAGCTTAATCTCTTGTTCTCTCTGGACCTCTGATTCCTGTCTTCCCTTCAATCCAGGGGTGATGAGAGAGTGGCAGAACGAGGTTAAAAGTACATAATCAGTATTCATTTGGATGGTGTGGATGTGGTCTTCTGGCAGGCTCTGTAAGCCTCTTTTATACAACTGCTTAATGCAACATGACCTTGAATTATGAATCAATTGAGCTGCCTTTTGTTATAGTAAGAATTCAGTCTCTTCCTGTTACTTAGATTTTGGGATATTCACGGAATAGTTTTATGTTTAATGCTGATTGTGGGCTGTCGGTTTGCAAGCTAGATTGTTTTTCAGCAAGTAAATACTTTAAAACAATGAACAGACTGAGAAAATGTAGCCCTAACGTAACTGTAATCAGCTAACGCCAACCTTTATTTTGATTTTTGACATTGCATAACATACAGATATCTGTAAGATTTCAGGCATCAATGTTTCTGATGCTACTGTCTAAGCTGTGCCAAGAGGTTTGCCCATTTTAATGTATGTATGTCAGACTATGCAGTGTGAGAAACCACATAAGCCAGTCTTTGGCCTCAAGTTGTCTATCAGACAAGTGTGCTGTCCAAAATTTACTGCCTTTGCTCTGGAGTTGTTAGGCTAATACAGCTAACAAGTAATGGAAACAACAGCCATTGTACCTGCACAATGCAACATGCAAAATCCACTTAAGCTAAGCAGGTCTTGGTCTGGTTAGTTCTTGGATGGGAGACCTCAAAGTGATGCTGGTGGACAACTGGAGGTGCTATTCCTGTGTTCTGTGTGTGTCTCAAATGAGATACTCAGAGGTCAGATAAAGATCCCAGGTCATTTGGCCTAAAAGAGTTGGTGTGTTATCCTTATGTCTGGGCTAAATTTCCCACTCCTAATTATCTCCATCTTCAGAAACTGGTTTAGTCTCTCCTCACCTAGCTAATGTTGGCGGTTGGGGATTTCTGTTGTGGATGGGCTGCCATTGCATCATCCAGGTGGATGCTGACCATTGGCGTTGGTTGAGGTGTCAGTCAAGAGTGTTTAGAAAAGTGCTTTTAGAGAGTTATCATTGCACAGATTATATATATATATATATATATATAATTTTTATTTATTTATTTATTTTTTTTGCCAATTTTCAATGTTTCCCAATGTGGTAGTTGCCAATTAACCCAACCTGTTAGTGGCTCTCCCCATCACTTTGCACTGTCCCTGACTCTAGGAGGGTGAAGACATGCACAAGCCTAGTCAGTTGCGTGCGATACAGCCACCGCCTCTTTTCAAACCACTGCTTGATACACCGTCACTGGGAAACCAACGCGCTCGAAGGAAAGTGCAGGGTCTATAGTTTCAAATGGACCAATCAGAAGATGCCGAGCCAGTGGACATTGCAATGTGTGAGTGATAGAGAGAGTGAGAGCACCATCTACCCGCCCAGAGAGAGCACTGCCAATTTTGTGGGCAGTGTTGATGGCAAACAGCATGACCGGGATTCAAACTCGCGATCCTCTGGTAATAGTGTCAGCGTCTTAGCCCGCTGAGACACTCGGATTGCATTTTTATAGTTAACAGCAGGTCAAATAGTACAAAAATCAATTGTTTTCGATGAATTAAAGCTCGACGTGGTTTGAGGTATGTGATGATTTTGGTATCAAAAATAAATGCCCAATCTGTTCTACAAGTACTTGACTACATTAGACAGACAAGGTAATGTGTGTTTTCTAAACTCTTCCTGTAAGGTAGTAATAATAAAAGTGAAAAAAGTCTCCTTCAGCATAGAGAAATCTTTGTCACTCCCTTAGATCATGATATAGTAATCACATGCCTTTAGATACAATGAAGGGTGCACCGTGACTCATTCTTGTCAATGACAAGAGAGCTGTGATTGATAAAGTGCATCTACATTAACAATAGAATTGGCTGTTAGCTCTAAGTGGATGATGATTATAAGTGCAATTATGAACCTCACTTGTGCATGGATAATATAAAATGGCAGGTGGGAAAGAAGAGGAGAAGCTGAGTATTGATCAGGAAATTAGACCCTGCTAGCCGTAATTGTCAAAACACACAGGCGTGTTTGCGCGCACACATATTTGCTAGCACACACACACATCCCAGTGCTCATGATTGCTGTTAATGGACCCTATCTGTCAGCTTCCAGAGAACATGGCTTCATATTTGTATATGTACCCAAGCATATTTTTTCTCCGTTATTTCCATTCTCGTCAGCTTTTCTTTTAATCAACATGGCAAAAAAAGCCCCAGCTAGCTCCTTTTTACAGCGAGGCCTCTAATGCGGTGTCCCATTATGGCCAGTGTGAGGCATGTAGCGCCCGAGCTTTCCCTAATGACCGTATTTACAAGGTGTGCTACCGAGAGCAGATCATTAACTTCTGTCAGAGTTTGCCAAGGTGTAAATTAAAGCGCAGCTCCGAGAGGACGTTATGATGAGAATTGATCTGCCGGACTGGGGGAGGTGGTGGGGGTTAGCTGGGGGCGGGAGGGTGACAGAGTATTCTTGATTATTTGTCGTAAAAAAAAAAGTCGAGTGTTAAGTGATTTCTAATGCCTAGGCGCTTCAAAGCTACGGACAGGCAGGACCGAGGAGACAGATTATGGGTGTTTGATCGCAGAAAATACATGAAGTGCTTTCTGGGCCTGCAGAGGCTCATATTGCAGGTCTATAAAATTAGATGTAGTTATTAGCAGCCATGTAATGTACAGATCGTTGCAAAGATTTTAGAGGAGTCAAGGGAGGTAGACTGAAAATCAGTTACGCAAGAAAGGTAAGATGTACATGTAGCAGATTGGAATAAGTAATATAACATCGAGATGCCTACACTGGACTCATGGTATTGTAAACTTCAGCTGTTTTACGCATAATAGCGTAACAGCAGACAAGGCTTAATGGAAGGACCAACTCTTTCACCACACATAGGAATTCCTCTCTGCCTTTATCCCATTCATGCAGTGAGCACCATACACACACTAGGGGGCAGTGAGCATACATGTGCCCATAACCACAACACCCAGGGAGCAGTTGAGGGTTAGGTTCCTTGCTCAAGGGTCATGCCCTGCATCTAATAGGCAACCTTTCACTAGTCCTTTCTTTAACCTTTAGGCTATGACTTGAATGTCATTCAGTTCAAAACTGGTGATGTTAAAAACATTAAATATTCAAATAATTGGAGATTCTGGATTTTTTTATTTTTTTTTTTGCCAATTTTCTCTTTTCCCAATGTGGTAGTCGCCAACTAACCCAACCCATTAGTGGCTCTCCCCATCACTTTGCACTGTCCCTGACTCTAGGAGGGTGACAACATGCACACACCTCCTGCATTGCATGCGATATGGCCTCTGTCTTTTTTCGCACTACTGCTTGATACACCGTCCCTGAGTAACCAATGCGCTCGGAGGAAAGCGCAGGATCTCTAGCTTTTATTGGACCAATCAGTAGATGCCTTAGCCAGTGGATATTGTGTGAGTGATAAGGAGCGTGAGAGCGCCATCTACCCACCCAGAGAGAGCACGGCCAATTTTGCTCTCTTGGGTCCCGGCTGTTGATGGCAAACAGCATGACCGGGATTCAAACTTGCGATCCTCTGGTCATAGTGTCAGCGTCTTAGCCTGCTGAGCCATGTCTGTGCTATGGCTGCTGATTCAATTATGTTAGCTAGATTAGCCTTATAGCATTTATCACTGTCATCATGAACACTCTGACATTCAGTCCAACTCCTTCTCCTGTCAGCAGATACAGAAGCATCAGCAAATAAGCCCACATCAATTTGATCCATGAGAAGTCAGTGACGAGTCAACTGCCTCAATCGGCATTCAGTATGAATAACCACCCACCCATACCAACAACAATCTAGTTAGTGACTCTCCCCTGGAGTGCATGTCATATTATATGACATGACAAATAGACGGCTACTGGCGCGCTCTCTCTCTCTCCCTCAGGGTGCGGTGCGGGGCGAGCAGAGCTCACTGCATTCTTAAACAGCAGAGCAGGTGCTGCGCTTCAAACTCGGCCGTTCTGATTGGACGTGACGCAGAGTGAAGTTTTAGTGGCCATCTGTGGCATCGCTGACCGCTGACCTGGTGATACGAGGAGTATAAATATATACTGTACTTTCATGCCTTTGAGTGTGGTGGACAGGACAGTGTTGGGTGCCTGTGATGATGACATGTGGCTTCCAAGCTGTCAGCTTTACTTGCCATTTCTCTGAATGCTATACTCACAAGAAAAACTTATATTGTGGCTACTTCTGTCCAGTTTATTAGAAACACCTACCATGCGTACATCTACTAGTGCATCTCCACACTATTGCATCTCCAGAGAGTCGGCTATTGTGGAAAAAGTTCATTTTTCTTCAGAATTTCATTCAAAAAGGTAAACAGTCATATTTTAGGAGAGGCACGGTGGCTTGATGATTAGCATGCTCGCCTCTCAGCACTGAGATCTTGGGTTTAATTCCCCATCTGTGTGGAGTTTCCATGTTCTCCCTGTGTCTGCGTGGGTTTCGTGGGTTTCAGGTGGAATGGGTACTCTAAAAAAATTTGTTTTTGTCTGTGTGTGTGTGTGTGTGTACCAAGCAATAGATTGGCGCCCTGTCCTGGGCTTAGTTGGGATACTGTTCTGCACTGCCCTGCGCCCAGTGAGGGGGTAGGGGACTAACCGTGACCCTGATAAGGATTAAGCGGGTGGGATAATGGATGGATGGTCATATTTTTTTATATCCATTAAATGTAAAGTAACATATTTCAAGCTTTATTTTGTTTTACTTCTGATCAGTTTGGCTAATCTCAAATGATTAGAGTATTTCACCGGTAGTTATAGTAATTATTAGGTGTATCTGTCCAATAAATGACGATCCGATATATATCTCGATTCATGCGTTACGATACGATTCAGAAACAATTTATTTTAAATTGGACCGATACGATTCGGTTCGTTTTGATTGAGGAGGATTTCGATACGATTTGGTTCAGTATAATCGGGTAGGAAATAATACGAGTTACTTGTTTAAAATAGATCATTTACATTATGATTCTGCATAAGTTAAAACTAAAAATGTGTTGTTGTTTTCAGACAGATTAATGAAATACTAGAGAACTAGTAAAGTTGTATTTGACATGTGAATTCAGAAACAGTAAAATACTGTCACGTTGGGATGTGGTACCAGGGCTCCAATGTTTTAAACAAGTCCCCAAAGCCCTCATTCTCCACCACACAGTATGGTCTTAAGTCTTTGACAATGAACCGGGATATTGAAGCCGTTATTACTTTGGCTCTACCTGAGTTGTGGTCGAGTTTTGGCTGAATAAGTCCTGTTTTTCTGTGTTTGTCATTCCGTGTTTTTGGGCTAACGGTGCTAGCGTCCTCATCACCACTTTCCTCATGTCGTCTCACCAAATGTTCTCCGTTCTTCATTTAAAGACCGAACTTCTTCTAAACTTTAGATTTTAAGCTCAGCGGAGCGTTGTACAGTATATATGTCATCGGACATTTGTCTTTCAAACGTGACTGTGACGAGTATTGCGACAGTTCATGAGAGAGAGAGA
>BRDA01057445.1:36903-59560 GCA_036984385.1 Crenuchus spilurus
GGTGGGACCTCGGTCCGGGCCCCAACCCCGAGTATTCGCTCGCGGACCACCGGCCCGGAAACGGGTGCCCCGGGCCGGCCCGGGTCGGGCTTGACCGCTGCACCCGGACTGGAGGACACCCAAGTGGTGGGTGTCTCCGTTGGCATTCCCCGGCCACGTTACACCTAATCCACCGTCGGCTTCCGCCCCAAGAGCCGCTGGACTAGGAGCCTGTCCCGTCGATCGACAACCCTGCGCTCGCTTATGAGCCCCAACCCCGGGCCTGGCTCCAGGGTGGGGCCCCGGCTGCGCCGTACCGGGCGACGTCACTGATTTTATCGCTGGTGTTATTATTACATATTATTTTCTTTACTGTAAATTGGCTGTTTTACAGTAAAACCAGAAGCACATGAAGCTAGTGTAAGCATAATTAGCACTGCTAATCAAGTCAGGTTGCTGTAGACTTGAGTCAGCTATGTTTCCTGCTAGCACTTCCCTCTGCTGTCACTCTGCTTCTCCTTGCCCTTTTCCAGTGCCCTATCGGAAATCATTGGGAATTTTTTTAAGTTCATGATCTACTCTCTGTATGTGTGTGTGCGTGTGTGGTCTGAATGTAATACCAGCCATCGGTCACATGCCAGGTGGGCATTGCATGTCACTCAGGAACATCATTCAGTTCACAGCACATCACATTTTGATGGGATCTGTTGTTTGGTTAAGTTTTGAAAGCAAAATGAAAAATCTCTCCATAGGTTTTGGCCAATTCCATAAAAAAACAGCCATCATCACCACTGGCCTACTGTTGTTAGCATTGTTTACAGGACTGTGGCTACTTGATATTGTGAGCTTGTATGTGCTTCTTACCCAAGCCTTATGGCTCATTTTGTCCTCATCATCACATAACACTTAATGGCTATGACGCCCTGCTGCCCCCTTTGGGGAAACTCATATCACATCTCCTGGCTCCTTCTCACATTAGGTTTCATTTAGAAAGCTTCATTGGATTACATGAGTTCAGTTATCTGTGATCAATAAGTTAGTATAATGGTTACTCTTTGTCTTTATGTGCTACATAAGCTATCAGTCTAATTCTGTTGTATACAGAAATTAAACTTAAGTGTTAAAGGAATAATCAGCATAAAATCTAATTTACACAATCTTCTCTGTGCCCCAAATGTAATCAATCAGCAAAGACTTGTTTGTTGTCTGGAGATTGTTTCCTTAGCTCTGTCCTAGAACTATAAGGCTAATGTAGGTAACAAGCAATGGATGTTTATACTCATGGATTGACATAATTCAACCTCATGCTTTAATTATCACAACATTGCCTGGAACTGTATCAAGCTGTAAAGTATTTTAAGACAGACATGATGCTCTGAATTACAATTATCTATTAAAGGGGATTATATCTATTATAGCTAAAAATATCCATTATGTATATCTGTGTGTGTGTGTGGGGGGGGGTTGCTAGGCAGTTACTTGGTTTGGTAGTTTGTGGGTTGGTAATTTGTGAGTTGCTAGGTAGTTTGTAGGTTGTAGTTTGTAGGTTGGTGGGCAGTTTGTGAGTTGGTAGTTTGTGAATTGTAGTATGTAGATTGGTAGGTAGTTAGTGAGTTGGTATGAGTTGGTAGTTGGTGGGTTGGTAGGCAATTTGTTGACTTGGTAGATTGTGAGTTGGTAGTTTATGAGTTGCTATGCAGTTTGTTGGCTTGGTAGTTTGTGAGTTGGTAGGTAGTTTGCTTGGTAGTTTGTGAGTTAATAATTTGTATGTTGGTAGTTTGTGGGTTGCTAGGCAGTTTGTTGGCTTGGTAATTTGTGGGTTGTAGTCTGAGGGTTGGTAGGCTGTTTGTTGGCTTGATAGTTTGTAAGTTGGTAGTTTGAGTTGCTATGCAGATTGTTGGCTTGGTATTTTATGGGTTGCTAGGTAGTTTGTTGGTTTGATAGTTTTGTGGGTTGTAGATTGTGAGTTGCTAGGCAGTTTGTTGGCTTGGTAATTTGTGGGTTGGTAATTTAAGTTGCTAGGCAGTTTGTTGGCTTGGTAGTTTGTGGGTTGCTAGGTAGTCTGTGGGTTGGTAGTTTACATGTTGGTAGTTTGTGGGTTGACATGCAGTTTGTGAGTTGATGTGAATATTTCTGTATAAAATTATGTTTGCATAATGTTAATTGGTGCAGATTCTATTTCTTGATAACCAGCTTTTGATGGGAAACATGCTTTTGCTTATTCATGCTAAACGCTAGTGGGCCAACAGAAGCGCACAGTAAGTGTGAATCAAAGGAGAGCAAGAGAATCTGCCTGCACAGCAGCCTGGTCAGGGTTGCCAGGTTGAAAGTGATAACCCAAATAAGCTTTCATCATAATTATCAGGTATTTTTTCATTCATTAAACTGACACATCTTGAGTTTTTTTTCTTATTCTCACATGATGCGCATATGCAATTGAATTTGCAAAATAATGTTTTGAGAGAATATTTGAAAATGTAACTTTTAAGTGCTTATCAATTGAAGCACAGTGTACCATTACGAGGAAAAAGGTTCACTCAGAATAATCCATATCAAGATAACATTTTACAATAATGTGTGATAAATTAGGATAAAGCCTCCTGTGTGCAACAATACAGCCATTCCAATAATGGGAGTGCACTATAACAATCTTCTACTCAGAACTCAATCCACAATTGCTTCTATTAGGCAGCACCATCATTTTACTTGGAACCTCCTGCTTTGTGCCAGATATTGGCCTGTGGCTCAGCAGAGGAACCTACCATTAGCTTGGCACTAGGCCCTAATGAAGGAACATGCAAATGGAATGGTATTTTCTTTAAGCCACCAACATGCTGTCATGCCTGACTGCTTAAATGGCACTGTATGTTCTCAGAGCTCCTTTGATTCATACAGTAATTTGTGTGCTGAGATTAGACTGGTGGCTGACTCTGACACTAAATGTTGGTTGTGTGGTTGAAAAGACTGTTCTCTTCATTGGGTAGTTTAGTACAGGTTTGCTTTATAGCACTGCAGCTGGAAACAGTCAAATGTCTATGCTAATTAAGGAAAGTGTCTGTAATGATTATATGAATGATTAAAATTTACATACTAGCATTTTACATATGAGGAACATTTATTCAAGCTACATTATTATAATCTGAAGGGAATATTTGTGGTGAATGCACACACACACACACACACACACACATCATTGTCACTTAACACAGTCTGACACTGCACCAAGAAATGCAACCTGAAACGGTAAGCAAAGAGGAAGACATATTATTTTTGCACAGAGATGCTGGTGAGTTCTCTAAGCCATCTGAGATGGACCAAAAGTAGAAACATGTACGGTGGTCAGATGAGTTCAAATTTCTGTTTGCTTTTGGGAAAAACAAACAACAGATTCTACATTCCAAAAATGACCACACTAAACAGCATGTGATGGTATAGGGGTGCAACAGGGCCCACATCATAGATGATCTATATATATATATATATATATATATATATATATATATATATATATATATATATACTGTATGAAGGGATCATTGATGTATAGGCTTTGGTATTTTGGAGAGAAATATGCTGCCGTCGAAACATCTTATCTCAGAAAGTCACCAGAACAATACCAGGCCTCATTCTGCACTAATTACAACAGCATGAGTTCATAGACATGTGCTTGAGAGGCCTATCTGCATAACTGTCCATTACTGAAAATGTAAACAGTGGAATCTCAGTTATTGTTTGCCCTAATTATTATGCATTTCAGTTATCATCAACTTTTTTGTGGGGATATTTTGTCTCAGTTATCATTCATCTGCCAGGTTTATGTCAGCGTGCCCTCATGAGCAACCTCTGATTTAGCGGGGAAAAAAATCTTCAGCCCACAAATTTGTCATTCATTCTGCCTTTGTTTCTTGTTGTTTTTCATTGATAATGCTCAAAACAACAAGAAACACGTCACACCAAAGCAACAGCATGCAGCGCTTGAAACAGATGTGAAAAAACAAATAGCGGTTGAGAACAGGTGTACAAAACAAAGGCTACCGGTTGGACCACACTAGCACTCTCTAAAACAGAGCATAAACCCGTAAGAATGATGTTAAATGTTCATTTATCCATTTCATTAGTCTTTTGTGTTTATTTCTTATTGGTTTCTGTATGTAAAACTAAAGTTATTCTATATAAAATGCATTTTTGAGTGTCTGGAACAGATTCATTGGATTTACATTATTTTTTATGGGAAATTTTGGTTATGATCAGACACTTTATCATCAGACACTTTATCATCAGACATTGGATTAATGTCAAAAACCGAGGTTCCACTGTATGTAATAACATTTATAATAAAATGATAAAATACTGTCTTACCAAAGACTGAGTATCTGTAGAATTTTTTTATTTTATCAACAACTAGAAAAAGGAATTGTCTGCTGAAATCAAATATGCAATGTTATGAAAAGTATGTATCTTTAGAAAATATGAATATACAGAATGAAGAGATGATGTGTTTTAAATAGATACACAGACAGGGCTTAAATCCCAGCTTTTTTTTATCAGAATTTACTGGTTTCAAAAGAAGCTACAAAGCAGTCGAGCTACGACCAAATCCAGATTAGAAACGTGTCACTCGATCACAACATTTCATTTACAGAGTCATCAGCCCTCATGGCTCATTCTTGTGTAATATTGGCTTGTGTCCCTCTCATGTCCTGCGTGTTCAGGTTGTTGTTGATAGTACAGCGTTCTTCTGGAGAAGCCAATGTTATTAGCCTTTTTTTTCAGCTGACACTAGCTAGCGTCACTCTTCTGCTTTGTGTTTGTTTGAACCTTCTATTTTTGACTTTGGCTGTGTTTGAATATTTGCTTTGTTGCTCATGGCCAGCCTTGCACGCCTGCTTTCTGGCCCACTGTCAGTGTGCTTCTGTGCTATTTCAGATAATGACAAGGTGCCCAAACAGGCTGATTGAAATGTTTGCTCCATTGTGAATCTTATTTTTGAAGTCAGATCAGTTTTTGCATCTGTGTGTGTGTGTCTGTGTGTGTACGTGTCTTTGGCCATGTAACAGGGCCTTTGCACATCTTCCCTCAGCTGGCAGGTCTCCATGGTAACGACAGGTCTATCATAGTTGTCCGTGATGCTGGAGTTAGGGACTTGAGTGAAAAAGGAGGCTCTTCTGACCATCTCCTCACACTTCAGCTGAAACCATAGCTTTTAAAGCATGAATCAACACTACTGGTACTCTCACACTGCCCCCTAGTGGCTCAACTCTAGGGCTATGAGTAGTCAGTAGTTCATGTTCATTTCATTCATTTTGTTTTTTTATGTGTAAAAAATGATAAAGATGTATATTCTTTGTGTATTTAAGTCAATAATTGATGTTCATTCATTCAATTACATGTTTTACCTCATAAGTATAAATATGTTTTTATAAAGGATACACAGTAAATTTGCCAGTGTTAAATCAACACTATTAGAGTTAAATTAACACTGAGGGTGTTACATTTTGACACCCTCAGTGTTAATTTAACTCTAATAGTGTTGATTTAACACTGGCAGATTTACTGTGTACTCTGTATTCTCGGCACACCCCCATTCACCCTGTTTGTCAGAGATCATGACCCCCAGAGGACATCCTCACAGCAGGTATTATTTGTGTGGTGGATCATTCTCAGCACTGCAGTGACACTGATGTGGTGGAGGTGAGTTAGTGTGTGTTGTGATGACATGAGTGGATCAAACACAGCAAAGCTGGTGATGTTTTTAAACACTGTTAACTCACTGTTCACTCTACTAGACACACCTGCTTTGTTGGTAGCAGATGTAAAATGTAAAGTCAGACAGAAGCTCATCTGTTGCTGCACAGTTTGTGTTGGTCCTCTAGTCCTTCATTGGTGGTGTCAGGATACTGTTGGCTGGATAGTTTTGGTTGGTGCACTATTTTCACTACAGCAGTGACACTCGTTAAAAACACTCATGCCAGCACAACACACGCTAAGACACCACCACCACATCAGTGTCACTGCAGTGCTCCACTAACCAAATAACACCTGTTCTGTGGTGGCCCTGTAAGGGTTCTGATAACTGAAGAACAGGTGAAAGGAGACTAACAAAGTACACAGAGAAACAGATGGACTACAGTCTGTAATTGTAGAACTACAAAGTGCACCTGTATGGTTAGTGAAACTGATAAAATGGACAATAAGTGTAGATACAATTCATGTGTACCTAATGAAGTGGCCAGAGAGGGTATATTAGCCAATAAGTTGTGTTAATTTAGTCATTTATTAATTCTTGCTTATAATTTAAGACCCAGATGAATTAGGTCTGGGAGACTACAGGAGACACCATCCACTTTATTTGAAACACATACTCCAGTCACTGGCCACTTTGAGGTCCATAATTACTGGTTGTAATTGCAACCTCCAGTTAATTCATCATTGGTCAGGACCACCACTGACCAGATACATTTGTATGGTGGACCATTCCCAGCACAGCAATGAGACCACGATGGGATGGTAGTGGAGTAATATTCTGTGTGGTGCTTGTACGAGTCACCCAAGAATATCCAGTCGAGCAGCTCTGTGGTCAGGAACAGACCATTAATGAAGAGTTAAAGGGTGTCTACAACTTGTGCATCACCAGAATCGGCTTCAAAGTTGAAGTTTCTAATAACCCATGTTCAAATAAAGAAGTTTATAAGATAGTTTTAGCACTAGCTAAAGGTAAGCACACAGTTAAGTCCCCCTTTAGCCACAGACCCCATTTAAATATACAGTATGATTAGTGCTGGGCGATAAAACGATATCGATTTTTTTCACGATAAGTTTTCCCTCGATGACGATGATAAGCCAAGACAATAGAATAGTCTATATATATAATACACTCTCTTCTATGTCCCAAGTCAGCCAGCTTCTCCATTTCCGGTGCTGGTGTCAAACAGAGCAGCTATGGCGTTTTTCTGTCTTCAATCCAATATTTTTCCAGGATTACGGTCAACGACGTTATCCGTATCATTCAGACATCGTGTTAGACGTCAACAAGGGTGAAGGAGAAGGGCTTCAAACTATACTTTTGAAGTTATATAAACAATTACGAAGGTGAGATACGGTTGTGTAATGTTAGCCGTTTTAGCTAATATGTTTATTTACTAGTCAAAGCTAGCGTAGTGTTTCTGCTAACGTTATGTGTCTGCGTGTTAAAATGGTCATTTGTCCATCTTAGTTTAATGCCTTGTCTAGACGTAGCCGGGTATTTGAATAAACGCATATATTTTTGTGCGTTTGGGCCTTTCATCCACATGCAAACGCAGTTTTACACCACCAAAAACGATTGATTATGAAAACTCTGGCCAAAACTCCATTTTATGTTAATTCAAACACTAGATACTGTAATATCGTGATAATTTTTGAGATTGATCAATATAGAAAAATTTATCGTGATAAAATTTTTGGCCATATTGCCCAGCTCTAACTATAATAAATTCCAGAATTGCATTTACTTTTGAATGATATCTAATTGGCTATAGTAGAGTTGCTATTAAATTTATGATAATGCCACATTAAACTGCAGTCAGTAGCTGAACATTTGAACAACTACAACTTCCAGGTCCTTCCTCCTTCTGCACTGTTGCACCCTAACTTGCCTTCAAAGCCCTTGGAGGTGGGGGAAGCCCATATCATGTGCATGAGCTTGACAATCTGTCAGATGCTCTTTCTCTGTCTGATTGGTTGTTTTGATGGTATTAGGAGCACTAGGTGGAGCCTGTATTTTTCACAGATTATCTGTCTCATGTACTACTGTCAGGACACCGTGAGAGTTTAAGCTGATAAATATTTGTTATACAGGTCACCTACTGCAACTTTAAATACATATCCTGATAAAAAAAGAACTAAAGCAGCATACCTTTCTGTAGCCTTGGGCCCCAAAATCACTAAAATCCTGCACTGAATTTCCAAAGTCAAATGTTTTGTCTACATTATCATTAACATTTGCATTCTATATTGCTTAACCTGGATTTTTGATATGCAAGCCATGCTCTAGTGCTTTGTAAATGGCTTATGCGTTATGATGTTTTTTGCTTTGAGCTATTAGGCTTGTGATATTTTTTCTTCCCCTCATCTTCCCGTACTTTGCATGACTGATCACCTTCTTAATGTGGGGTAATTAGCCACTGGCATATGGTTAAAAAAACATATCCTAACATTTATTTAGTCACTGATATGTAACAGAGCACCCCACTGATTTTAAAAAATCTGCATCTTTATTTATCTCCAGTTTGTGTGTCAGTAGATGAAAGATTAAATGACTGGCATGGTGTTACATTCATGAGCTTGAACATTTGTGAACTTCTATGCATTTGAAATCAGCTTGTAGTAGTTTGCCTTCAGGCTATCAAAACAATTGCATTTTCAAGTATACTATATAGTCATTTGACAGGAAAGAGTCAGACTCTGGCTTTCATATTTAGGGTTTTGATGCCATCTGGTGGATGCAGTGCAGTACATAGTTATGAAGGCCATTGTCTAGTTTGCTGACTTTTGAACTTGTCTGTGTTTTGAGGTTAGTCAAAGGATAGTTTGATAAGTTCACAGTACATAATACTGTGTGTGTGTGTAAAGGTTGTGTACTGCAGTGTTGCTTTATAAAAGAGTTTGGCTTTTGCTGTCATTGTAGATCTTGAAAGTAAAGTTTGTAAAAGGTCACATAATGACTTGCTGAAGTTTTGTATTGTGCAAAGGGCTTCTGAACCAACTATGCATCAAAAGACTTGAATGAAATTGGCACTGCTGAAGAGTGACTTTCTTATTGTAGGAATATAACAGCAAATGTATGTGTGTATGGTAATGTGTTCATTTATCCCTTTCCAGACATACAGTATAATGTCAGTTTAAACCTGGTTTGGCTAATCAGTACTTCATTATGTTATATCAAGTGTGATGCTGATGAAATGTAATGTAAAAAAAAAAAAAAAAAAATGTAAAATAAATTAATTAAAAATTAAACTAAATTATTAGTGTCTGTCAAAACAAGAAAATAGTGTTAATTTTTTATATATTTATGTGTATTTTTGCACAGTATGGTATTTATGGTATATTGTATATAATTGGCTTGTAATGACATAACAGTCAATAAATCTGTTTTTCAATCAAAACTTTATAATTTTTAGCATTTTTCTCTTCCAGACTAAGCTTTTAATATGAGGATCAGTGGTACTAGGATTGGCACAAGGATACTAGGCTCATAGGTATATGGGATAACCTTTAACAGGTTTCTGTGCCTTGACTGCACTTAATTTTACCTAGAGATTCTTTCTTAAAAGGAATAATCTAGGACTAAATGTTGCTGTTTGGGAATATGGTCCTGTTTGTCAGTCCAAAAATATAAATATGCAGAAAAAAAGTGTGGGTACCCCTGGTGAAAAGATGTCTTGTTGTTGTTGTTGTCTACAGGGAACACACATAAACATGGCTGAGCATAATTTGGAAAAATCAAGTGTATGATATTACATTTGCCTTTATTTTTCACAGATCACAGTTGGTGATTACCTTTTAAGTAAATTTTACTTGAGCCCAACTCAATTTTTTTAGTTTATTGAAAAGTTTTCCTAAACATGTTAAGCTTATTTTAGCTCTGCATTGGTAAATTTTGATAAATTGTATTTTGAATCAGCTTTGAGTCTTTTCTTCACATAGCAGTTACAGACAGCTGTAGCATCACTGAGGTTTGATCAGGGTTGAACACAGTGCCACAAAAAGATTAATACAGTGTTAAACAAAGCACAAAAAAATGTGTCGTTATAATGTTAAAGACATCCAAGGACTCTGAGTTCAAACCATAAATTGGGAGCTCATTTGGAGAAAAATGATAATGTGTGATGAAACGAGTTCTAGCTGGTGTGGAAATTGGATGTTGCGTTTTATTTGAGTTAGAGAACGTTTGACTAAACTAAGAACTTTGAGTTGGGTGAACCTCGAGTTGCATTAACTCAAAAAAGGAGTGCAGTAAGTTACCTTCAAATTTTGTGTCTTTTTTACAGTTTAGCATTTTGCATTTTCACTTGACTTTATTCAGAATGAAATGCCTAAGAAGCTTTTGTGCTGCCTCAGGTCTGCAGCTGAAAGGCTGTATTGCGTCAGACGACTCAGCAGTCAACTCAAAGTGTGGTGAAAATAGGCACATTCGGTGAGCTGTTAATAGAAGGCAATGAACATGGCAGCTGTGCCCACTGGTTCTCGTCAATAGCAAGAAAGTGTTAAATTGCTAATGGCTTGGTTGTGCTTTGAAAGAAGCTACAGTTTCCTTCCACTGGACTATCTTTCCTTCTGAAAATAAGCCCTGGACTATCTGATTTAGGCCAAAATCAATAGTCAGATCTTTTTCCACCTCTTTTGTATGCCAAGGGAAAGAATGTTCAGCCTCAACAGCCAATACACTGAAGAAAATGTTGATTCAAGGGAGATGCAAAAATAATAGGTCTCAGTGTTGGAACATGGTGCATATTAGAACAGCTAAAAGATAGCAGAGATCATTAAAGTCATGATATATTGGCATATAAAATGAAAATGTGGAAACAAGCTTGGGTTCCTTCTTGTGAACATGAGCATCCTGTAGACTGCATTGTGAAGATAACACTCAGTAGTTTGTTTGCTGAGGGTTTAACAGCAGCTTTGCTCTTGAAGTGAAATATTTTCCCTTGATAAGAATGTAGGAAAATGGCTTAGAGGTAAATTCCACAAGCAGCAAAAAGCCCAGCACAAATGCACTGATAAATTCTTGACAAATTGGCTTAAATATAGCCACAAAATGTTGCTTGACAAATGCTTAATCAGAGTTTCGCACCTGTTTTAGTCCCACACATTGCATGTTTGTAGTAGTTCAACATGGAGATGTTGTGCCAATGCAGTGAGAACGAGACTGTGGAAAGAAATGACATGTGTAAGGATAAGCTCTGCATTCCAAAACTTCATTTTCACAGAACCAGCATCATACGGCTTATTTTCTTTTAGTGTTTCTCAAGATAGCATGCTGAATGTTGGTTGTTAAGTCTGTCTCACAGTTCTCACCTAGAGGTAAAAGAGGTCACATGCTCCGTGAATGCCAGGTGCAAACTTGGTTATGTATAGATGCTGCAAATAGATTTGAGTTTTACTTGTCCATCTTCAAAAATTAGACAATCATGAAAAAGTTCATTTGAGCTCATAATTTATTTTTTAAAAGTCACATTTCATATTCTTTTTATTTAATATGACATATTTCAAGTGTTTTTGTGTGTTGATCAGTATGGCCTATAGCTCATTTGAAGTAAATTACTAATCAAACACATCATTGAAACAAAAAAGTTGAGTTATGTCACTTAACACATGTTAATGGATATAAAATATTTTAGTTTACCTTTTTGAGTTATAAATAGGGCTGCCACTCTACCCATGTGCATCACACACTGTGTATTGGGCCCCAAGTGCCCATGGGGGCACCAAAAAAGTCCATGGCCGCCACCCCCCCCACCCCCTGGCTCAATCATGAATTTGAAATCTGTGGACTTTGTCGCTCCAGGGGTGGGAGGTGGGGGATAGATTTTGTGCTTAGGGCACCCAAATACCTAGTGCCAGCACTGGTAATAAACACAAATGAACTTTTTCATAATGTAATTTTTGGGGAGTCACTAGTCATTTTATATATGATTATAAAATATAATCATAAAAGTGACATATTTCAAACCTTTTTTATGTTGATGCTGTTTAAATTGTAATATTCTCTGAATTTCTCTTTTACAAGTCATACTGATCTACAGAAAAAAAGACTTGAAATGTCATTTTACGTGTAATGAATATAAAATAAAGAACAGTTTGCCTTTCTGAATTAAGTTATGAACAATCTTGTTTAAATGTTCTAATTTGTTGATGTGGCACTGTAGGCCACTAGCCATATTTATAATGCAGTCATTTATATACCCTGGTGGGAAAAGAAAGATGATCAGGTGCTGACATCATGCTCTGAGCAAAGCAGTGGCAGGGCGCAATGGGAGTATAGTCTAGCAGAATCTCTTCCCCTTCCGACTGTGGGTGTGGAGGGGCAGGAGGCACTCATCCCAACCTTGCAGATCCTCCAGAGATACTCTGATGTGGGTAGAGAGGCATATTTAAGGCAGTTGATACTAGGCTCATTGCTTCTCTGGTTCATGTTGAGAAGGTTGCCACTTCTAACTTCATGTCCAGCGGACAGTGGACAAGGTCTACGGGATGGTACCCTTTGCTCTTTTTGCCGCATTGGTAGCATGACCTTCTGAGCTGTGAGTCATTGTTGCAGCAAGATGGATCTCTTATGATTTTCCTGAAGAATTTTTGGACCAAGATGGTCTTCAAGACTTGCAATGAACTGAACATTCCTTTCTTATACAAACAGATCACTTATTTGTGGCTTTCTGTAGCATAGTTTGGGAGAGTACTTGATGTCGTTGACTTCACAAAAGGTCATATTTTATGTAACACCATCAAGCTGTGGATTCGCTGTGGACAAGCTGTGAACTGTAACCTTAAAGTTTATAACAACAATTTTTAAAAACTAACTTCTGCCAAGCTGCTCCCTTCCAAACTGCAAGCAAAAACTCTCTGAATCTGGACAAGTCCTTGTGAACTTTCTACAACCAGACGTGCTGTTTACTTTCAGTCATGGTGCGAATCACATGTACCATCTCCTTTACAACAGATGACGACTCAGTTGGAGGGTCTTACAAGGACAGCTTTGACGACCACTACAAACGGGTGGTGCGGACTGGTGATGGTGAACCGGGCCGTTACAAAGAAGAGAGCAATGACTTTGAGGATTACAATGAGGCTGAAGAAGAAGAACAACCCAATATTGACCTGGCAACCTTCTTTGGTGGTTGTTCCCTTCATGGTGCCAACCATGTATTTGTGGAAGAAAAGAAGTTTGGAGTGCGACAGGGTCTTTGGGCAGTGAGTTTCCTGGCAGCTCTGTCCCTCTTCCTGATCCAGGTGGGTGACCGTGTCGTCTACTACCTGCAGTATGACCACATCACCATGCTAGACGAACGCAATGCCAAAAACATGACGTTCCCAGCCATCACCTTCTGCAACTACAACACCTTCCGTCGATCCCAGCTCAGCTACAGTGACCTACTCTTCATGGGACCTCTCCTAGGATATGAGGACAACATGGCCCCTGGGATTCCTCTTGCCCCTGAGCCCGATCGTCAGGGTGCCCGCTTCAGCCTGGCTGAGTTCTACAATCGAACGCGGCACCGCATGGAAGACATGCTGCTGGAGTGTGTTTTTGCTGGGAAAGAGTGCGGCCCTGAACACTGGAGAGAGGTAGGCGAATGTCTCCAGCTCAAGCAAGGGCAAACTGCAACTTGCTCTCTTTAAGCTCATCCATTCTCAACATGTTATCTTTTAGACAGGAGACTTTATTTGCCGGCAGATGGATGGTTCTGTTTAACTTGAAGTGCCAGAGTAAATGATACCGAATCCTAATGCAGCTAAACGGAAGAGAATAGTCATTTATTATCAGTTGAGTGTTTTTCTTGGAGGAAAGGCAGGTCCTCTTAATTAAAACTAGGTTTGTTATGATTGATAATCATACTGTGCGGCACTTTGCTGATGGCAGTCGCTCACCGCATAGCTCTTCAAAGCATTCTTAATTACACTGTAAGAGTTCTTTAAAATAACGAGCAACCACAGTAATCGATGTTGTTTCTTCAAGGACAAGATATTAACGACGTGCAATTACACACCAGACCAGGTCTGTAATTTGTAGAGTTTGTTTATTCTTAAAGCTTCTGGGAACAGTGCACTAAGATACTGATATCAGTTGCAATTAAGAGATTATGACTTTTTGTGTAACATCATTTACCAAGTTTTGTCATAACCTACTAATTTACAGCAAAGTCAAGCATGTTTTGAATGCAAAAGAATTGTTCTTTAATGATTTCTAGTGGAATTATGAAGTTTGTGTTTCATTGATATATCTGAAATTTCAAAAATTAGCGTCACCACTCTTTTTATAATAATCTCTGTCTGTTGTAAATGGAGAAAGCCTCCATTATACACTTAAAAATGTCTTTTTTTAATTATAGCCCACTCTGCTCAGTTGTGAGAGCAGTATAGGTGCAAATAGATGTCCTCTATTGGGGCTAATCTCAATGTTCCAGTTTGTACTCCTAGTTTTGTTCCCATTTGTGAAACCTCTTGTTTAGATTTGAGTTATAAAGTGTTTTTTCTGTGTTGTAATGGGCGTGAAAGTGTTTCGTTGAAGAATATTTCTGCCATATAAAGGATGCTGCACTAAGAAACATGTTTTGGGTGTTTAAAGACCAGCAGGTTTCATACACAGTAAATCTGCCAGTGTTAAATCAACACTATTAGAGTTAAATTAACACTGAGAGTGTTACATTTTGACACCCTCAGTGTTAATTTAACTCTAATAGTGTTGATTTAACACTGGCAGATTTACTCTGTACTGATAATGAGTTTACATCCTCTAAGATGTATAACACACTAGCTTAAAAGGTCTTTTAGATGATGGATAAACACATGCACCTACACCTTCAGCTCTTGATATGCTGCCCAGATTCTATAATCCACCTACAGCCATGGTGCTGCTTGCCAGAAAGCTTCATTATGTATCACCTTGCCCCTCTATCTGCTTACTTAGTCAATCGATGATGTGTATTTATCTATGCTAATCATGTTATTGGCATCAGCAGAGCACTACAAGCTACAATGAGCGGCAGACTACAGCTTGTTACCTAATTACTGGTGCGTTAGGATGCTGAGCGCATTATGAGTTTTGTTGGCAGTTGATGGCGCAAGTGAGCAGCCATCGATTGGCAGGGAGGATATTTAGCAAAACTCCAGGTCAGATCAATAGATGGCTAGTCCATGCCAAGCAGACAGCTGCCTCAGGTTTCTGTCCCAGGGCAGAATTGGAGAAGCTTTGAGTAGCACCACATCCGCAACTTCCATTAGACTCGACTCAGTTTTCACTGTCCGAGGTTCGGCTCAGGTTTTGCCCTCCTGGGTGCTTCCTAAAAGCACCAGCTCAATAGACTTTCACTGCCAGCTGATGGTTCAAGTAGCTAAATGAAAAGGCATTTAATGTGGGGATAAACTATGTACAGTAAGGCTATTTTACAGGTATTTTCACAGGTCAGTGGAAACTGTATTTGAAGTGCAAGGTTGAGATTTTTTTTTCTTAGTAAAACAAGGGAAATTCACAGTTCTACAAGAAAACTGAAATCAAAACATCATTTATTGGGTTGTCACTATTGGTTCTGTTTGTAGTCTACTGTGATCTACTTATTATTTTGATGATTGAGTAAATATTAATTTTAAAAGGCAGTAAATGGACATAAGTGAGCAATAACAACCCATGCAATGAAAAAGTTCATTTCAAAAATTTTAAATAAAATTTTAAAAAAGTAAATAAACAAATTAAAGTAAAAATGTAAACTGTCATATTTTATATTCAGTACAATCACATATTTCAGGTCTTTTTTTGTATTTATGTCTACGTTCATAAAGCCATGTTGCTCAAATCTGATTTTTTGTCCAGATTGGATTTAAGTATATTGATGGTTCACATTCACAAATGTAAGTGACCTGTATCTGTAATGTGAACGAATCTTTCCCTGAAACAGCTCACATGCACACATTCATACATATAAATGTCATCTTCATAACCAACAACAAAAATCGTCACTATTGTGCAGGGTTTGCAAAAATACAGTCGCCGGTAAAAGTTCAGAGTTGGTGGTTTGCAGGGTTTTTGCATTAAATAAAAAAAAAGACATTGAATGAGAAAGTAAGATTTGAAGAAGATTTAAGTTATAAAGCTCATTTAAATGTATGTGTCACTTTAGATTTTGGGCTAGTTTCCGTTTGTGTAGTGTGACTTTCTATTAAAAAATGGTTAGAAGTTTGGAGGATCTGGCAACCCTGTATTTGTGAGACACTGATTTCAGTAAAACAGGTAAAACAGATGTGTTAGTAGCTGATGTGTGATGGTGTTTAGCTCAGGAGGACAGTAAACAGGTGCTGGACTGTACATGATCAGGTGAAGAATGTGAATAAATGCCAGTTGGCTGCTTGTGCTGTTTTTACAGTGTCGTGAGTAAACCAGAGAGGCTAGCGCATGCGTACAAGCAAAAAGACATGAAGTCTGATCTGACCGTCACATTCAAGTCACATGTCCACTCATATGATACGTGTCTGATCTAGAACCACATAAGAAAGTTATTTGAAAAGATCAGATTTGAGACACATTAAGTCAAAAGATTTGAGCCACTTCAGCCTGGTAATGTGAACTGTTGATCCAGACTATGTTGATCAGTCTGTCTTATAGCTCATGAAAGTCAGAAGTCCAGAATCTCAAACTATTAGAATACAGTGGTAACCCTACTTACAAGTTTAATCCGTGCAGGCGCCGAGCTCGTTAGCTCGTTTGCTCGTTAGCTGGATGCATTTTCCCCATAAGAATACATGTAAAACTGATTCATCTGTGTCAGCCGGCCAATATACAGTATACTTTAATATGATAAATAATGTGTTTATATGGGTTTTTAAAACATAAACGAGATGACGACGAAACTCGTGTAGGCTGGCCGCTAAGGAGGACAGGAGGACGGGTGTACATGTATGGCATGGTTACACTTATCATATGAAAAGTAAAAGTAAAATGTATCTAACTTTCTTGTTCACTACCTTTTGCTTTCTTTGTGTCGCTTTCACTAGCACTTTCACTTTCACTGGACAGCAGTCAAAGGTATTGACTGACCTCTTCTTCTACGCTAGCATCTAGGGGATGCTATGACCATTGCGCCCCTAACGGTTGGCAAACTTGAACTAATTTACACTACTCGTTACTTGGAATTTTACTTGTTACCTGGAACAAAAATATTCCGAGATCTCCACTCATTACCTGGAATACTCGTTAGTAGGGTTACCACTGTATTTCATTATTTTGAGTAAACTGCTATTCAAACAGTATCAACATTAGAACAAAAAAGGCTTGGAATATGTCACTTTATATGTAATGAATATAAAATATATGATTTACCTTTCTGAAGTAAATTATGAACACAAATCAACCTTTTCATGAGCATTTTTGGAGATACACTAGCATTGAGCAAATGAATATGAAATGAAAAATGTAATAGGTATAGATATGTCTAGCCTCTGTTTCAGACTCTATAAGAGATGCTTGGGTTGTTTAAACTGTGCATTATCATGCCAACTAATTATACTATTTCATTTCACAGAGCAATGCTATCGGAATCATTTTTAATGGACTAATCATGACAGTGTTTCTTTAGATTGCTTTGGATTCTGCAAAGATATTTCTAGTCATGCTGTTGGAAGCCAGATAATTATGTGCACCTGTAGTGTGAATTGTATGAATTTTGTTTTGTTTGTGAATAGTTCACACTGCCATATGTACTTATATACAGCTTCACTGAGTTTCAATTTAGATGCATCAGCGCCAAATGCCCTTCACACTTTGAGCAATCTAAGCTAGATCTGCATGGTTTAATTAATATCTCAAGAGTGAATGGTTCCCACAGGAGCTGACAGCAGCAACCATCAAATATTAACAAGGCTCCAAACCAGATATCCTTCTCACAAGTTTCCTTCAGTTTTCCCTGCAGAGAGGTCACTTTACTGGACTCTCGGTCTTACTCTGCAACATCCGTGGTCCAACTTCACTCAAGCCAGCAACAATTGCAACTACATTGAAATTGAAGGGCAGTGACAAGGTGATTTAGCAAACAAGCACAGGCCATCTTTTATATTTGTCCAGCTGGAAATGTCCAGAACTGCATACAGAGAGAAGAAATGATGGGAAATTATGTTCATTTGCTAAGAAGTCATCCAAACAATGGGATAAACTATATTTGGTACTAGGCTCATTTCTCATTTTTGGACATGCCAATCAAAATTAATCCTCGTTAAATGGTCCAAGTCCTAAACTTCAGTCATGTGGCTCTGTTGAATGCAGTCTGTTGAGAAATGCTGCTGAATATTGTAGAGCACTTAATGGTGAATAAGTCTTCTTGAGGAATGTTCACTCGTAAGGAACTTGGACAGAAAGCTCAGTTAGACAGGAAGTAAAAACGGTTTAATCTTCTTATTGTAATTGCTTTACTTTCACTTTGATTTTTATGAGTTACATCTACAGTACATGTCAAATGTCTAAAACTTTTTCTCCAACTCAACACTCATTTGTTGTTTTTTATAAATATATTTAATAAATAAATCATGTTATTTTTGAATACATTGACTCTTCAGTACATTGACGTTGATTGAGATTGAGAAGCACTGGTCTACAAACTGTCCATTAAGAGGGACTTGTGGTTATATACTAAGCCTTTAAGTTGTAATGGTGGGTACAGTCAGAGCCTTTGAGCACTAGATGGTGCCATATCATAGGTTGCTACAGTTAATAAAATATTGTATGGCTTATACAATATTCCACCTTTTATTCTGAGAACAAAGCTTTCATGCACAAATGTTCACTCAAAGAAAGAGCCTTCGTACTTTATTACATTTCATGACCCAAATTGGAACTTCAGAGCAGATATCAAGTATCAAAAGCGATGTTAAACCTCAGCGCCGCTGTCCATGGTGCTGAAATACCTCAAGCTGAAAGGGTACAATGGGCTTCACAGTTCAATTAAGCACTATGCAATGTTTAATACCCTATTATATGACATGGCAATTAACTAAAAAGGGTTTTTCCCACACTGGCCTGAGTGCTTTTGTGAGACCAGTGTTTAACTATAATACGTTATAAGTTGTTAATTACATTTTTTTTAAATAAACACAAATGCTCTGATACAAATGCACACAAAACAAACATTTCAAAATGTTTCTTAGTTTAGATGTCTAAAGGAACAAAGGAACTTTGTGAAAATAATCAGAATAGAACATTATGTGGAAAAATAATACATTTATTATTTTAATAGAACATCATGTGAGAGATTATTCAGTCTCATGTTTCATTAATGATTTTTAGAGAACCAACCAGTCATTGAAAGACTTTTCTAGCTTAAATATGTACAGTTGAACACTTTATATAATGTTCAACTACCTAAAGAATGTCAATGATGACCGAAACCACCAAAACTCACTGAAATCATTAGGAATACATAACTAAAATCCAAGCTCCTCTAGGCCACATTGTATAATTCATGTAGGACAAAAGATCAGTATTAATCAATGATCTGACAGATCATAGCTAGAGGTATAACATGCCTCCTAACAATGTGGTGATGTGATGCAAAGATCACATGTGTACCCTGGAGACAATGCATTGAGGATAATTAGCATTCTTTTAATGATACCATCTAATGCAATGGTCCTATGGTCCCAATCTAATCTTCAAAGGGCTGTATGTTTTCCTTCCAACAAAGCAGAAGCACATGAAATAAACTTCTGAAGACCGACTAATTAAACATCTAGTCTCAGGTGTGCTCTGGCATGTTTGGAATGAAAGCCTGCAGATAAGATTGGACACCACTGATCTAATGTAATTGGATTGTTTGAAAACCAAAATTCAGACACATCCAGCACTAACCAACAATGCTCATTCTATTCATTAGACACTTTCCCTCCAGCTATAGTCTCATTAGTAAGTTCTATTCAGTCATCTTTTCCAGAATATTAGTTTAATCATTACTGAGAGTCAAATCATGAGCTGGGTATAGTGTTAATATAGAGGCTGTTGAGAAAATGGGGTAGACTGCTAGATAAGTTCAGTATGAGCATAAAGCATCTTTGGAACTTCAAGAAACAGTCTTGATGCTAATTATAAATCACAAAAGAAGTCTGAGAAAGCTAGAACTACCTTATACAAAGCCATGGTCTGCATATAATGACCCTCCTGTTTGCAATTTGGTACATGACAAGACTGAATCACATAACTGAGTGACTGTTTTTGCACCTATCATGAGTGCAAGCAAGGCCAGGCTGAGCTTATTATCTGTTCTTTGGGTACTAATGATGAATGTGCACAATTATCTCCAAGACGATCAACAATTATCCTCTCACAGCTTATTACCTTGTCCTTGCTGGGGTAAAGGAGAATGTTCCAAACATTCTGGATGTTTACAGGTGTTAATCAAGCCAATAAGCAGCTGTTGAGCAGGAAACACACATTTATGACAACATCTTCATTAATTCAGCATCTGCACAGCAAATATTTCAGTCCACTCGAAGCTGTGTAATGACTTAACGACCTGTAATGTGAAAGCGAGTGAAAATTTCATCATATCTAACCAATTACGGCTGAATAAGATGTATGGGCTCGGCTTGACACCTAAATGACACACCAACAGCCACTTAGCACTGGCTAATTGACTCAATAATTAATCACTAATGGCTTCTTAATGTATTTCATCTTCCGAATAGGCTGCGATGTGAACGGTCACTGTTTTTCCAAAAGCAATTTTCAAGTAAGCAGTTTTGCTTTTAGTGTCTGGACAGTGAGTTTTTGGACACCTATTTTAAAGTAAGGGCAGCTAAGCGCACTTCAGCTTGTGCTTCACACATGGCCGCTTTCCACATTACAGCAGCTCTAGAAGTTTCAGAAAACTTGAAGCTGGAGTTCCAGGCAGATACTCTAAAACCCATCCGTGGAGACAGCAGATCAGACTGTAATGTCTAACAGCTTAGGTATTGGAGAACAAATGCTTTAGCTTTAAGCCTGTAAACTAATAAAACCTACTTTACCAATTTTACAGCCATGGTTTAGGGGTAGCTATTAGTCTACATTAGAGCACCAGCTTGGTTGAAACATAGATACTGGAGATCAGGTAAATGAGAATGGTAAAGCCCAATCAATTGTAGACACTGGGCAACCTCCACAGAGCTAAGAGTTAGCCAACTTATTGGAAATCCATTTTCCATCCATTTTGATTTTGGAATAACTAGTTTATCACTTGTAGTCTTTAAAAGTGCAGTGTTCTCATTACTTTGGTTGTTGTTGTGGTGTCTATCTGCCATGTTTTACAAGATTTACTTCCCTGTAGTGATCGTTTCTTTGGCGGAGTTCTTGTGATGGATCAGTTGTTATGAAATAAAGTCTGTTTGCTCATGATACATCCATCATAAACCCGCTTGCTAATATATGTGTGTGTATCTATGCATGAAAAAGAACATTTAAATCAGTGTAAATGCCACCCATTGAACATTTATATAAGCAAAATTGGTCTCAGCTTATTAACCTTGAATGACCCTGAGCTTAATTTCATTCCATTCCACAAATGTTCTTCCGACGAATTGGTTCTCTCTCTCTCTCTCTTTCTGTATCTCTGCTTTCAACAGGAGCATAATTCCTGCCCTTTAGATGGCCTATATTATCCCTTGAGGGAGCCCAATTGGTTGTGCTTATTGAGCTGTGAGCATGAATAATATCAGCTCTGCTTTTAATCTTCCAGCATCCATGTAAGGTGGAGAAGGTGCCCATCGCATATATACATGCACAAATGATTGGTATTTAAATGTGTAGTATTAAAGGAATATATAATCTGTATCTGCATCACCTGTATACTGTTAGCACAGAGGTAGAGTTTTGTCCAGCAAGGTACACAGTAAATCTGCCAGTGTTAAATCAACACTATTAGAGTTAAATTAACACTGAGGGTGTCAAAATTAAACACTTCCAGTGTTAATTTAACTCTAATAGTGTTGATTTATCACTGGCAGATTTACTGTGTACAAACACTAAATATAGCCTTAATATTAGTCCAGTTACAGGTAAAGCATATTTGTTAAGAAACAATAATATGTATAAAAATAAATGTAAAAATGTGGAGTCAGTGCAATGGAATCTGGCACATTTATCTTCTCTAACTAAAGGTACTGAAGACACATCCTTGAGGGTACCAGGAAAAGTACTACCTAGTTATGGCGCAGTACCTTTGCAGCATGTGGTCAGTAACCATGGTTTTAACCAAACATTTGAGCACATATCCTTGTATTTAGTATAAGAACAAAAAGTGTGATGAAGAAAAGTAAAAGATGAATAAAAATAAAAGCTGACAAAGTAATCTCATCTCTCAAAAACTAATCTCATCTTTGATTAATAGATACATTTGGTTAATGATGATTCATGAAAAGCATAAGCATGTGATGTAAGTATGTGCTGACAAAATTCAGCAGCTGCCCACTGGTGTGTTTAGAGTCTGTAGGTTTTCTGTTTTTTTATCATTTCAGAAAATGCATCAAAAATATGATGTATTTACTGAGTAATTAGTTCAGATGTAGCAAATATAGATTAGGTTTGAGAAACACTGGAGTGCTCCTACAAAACAGCAAGTTCTGAATTTTTACTTTCTTTTTCTTTCTCTTTCTCTCTCTCCTACACACACACACACACACACACACACACACACACACACACACACACACACAGTTGTCTGTCTCTGTGGGACCTCAAACAGACATGGCCTGGCTCGTTAACCCGGTCTGTCTGACAGCTTCCTGCCAATGAGCAGCTCAGCAGCCCCTTCCTCTGTGATCTGCCTTCCACTGCTCCACTGCTGTTAACACTGTTTACTGAGGGGAAAAAGAGAGGCTCAGACAGCAAGAGCAAGGCTGGAGAGAGAGAGAGAGAGAGAGAGAGAGAGAGAGAGAGAGAGAGAGAGAGAGAATGAGAAACAGCATTAAT
>BRDA01057445.1:65750-83018 GCA_036984385.1 Crenuchus spilurus
AGAGACGAGACTGTAGAAACTAAAGAGACGAGACTGTTTGTGTGTGTGTGTGTCATTCATCAGAACTGTCTGCTGCAGCTCTGAAACACTCACTGCCTCAGCTGTCCAAATCTGTATCTCACTGGATAAATTACCTCTGCTGCTTTCTTCTTCTTCTTCTACTACTTCTTCTCTCTCTGTCTCTCACTCTGTCTTAGGCTCACTCCTTTCATACAGATTCTATTCTAGGTGGACCTCAAAATGTGTCAGCCCTGCATGTACACTGCTGTTCAAAAAAACTGAAAATTACTGTGAAATTATTCAAAATCATTGTTTTAATTAACAGTAAAGTCATGGTCAGGTATCCTCACATGGATGTTCTGGAGGGCAGGAATTCTGCACATTTTGGTGATTTTCTTGGTCAAAATCACCAGCTTCAACATTTGTCAGAGCAGAGAAATCAAAGATGTCAGAGCAGAGAACCGTGATGGAATCTAGACTTCAGTTCCCCGCCCCCGTATTTTAGAGAGGTGACACTCTGCTTATATCACCAACCTGTCATATAATTAGGAGGATTGCTATCTGGAGTTTTTGGTGGTTATCATGCTTACCTCTGAGTGCTGAGCTCTTGAGTTTGAGTCCATCAGGGTGGAGTTTCCATGTTCCTGTTTCTTCCAGAATCTCCAGCTTCCTTCCACAGTCCAAAAACATGGATGTTAGGTGAAATGGGTACTCTAAATTGTCATGGTGTGTCCATTGATGGATTGGCTCCCTGTCCTTTGTTTAGCTAAGATAGTGTAATGCCCTTCCCTGCACCTGGTGAAGGCAGGGGGCTCAATGTGACCCTGACCAGGATTAAGCAGAAGATGATGAATAGATGATTTACAGGTGCAATAGGTATGTGATGGTAAATAGTCAATTATACAAAAAAATCTTACTTTGAGAACTTAATATCGCTATAATTATATTTTACATAAACATGGTCTACTTTAGTGTCCCCACCTGAACTATTATTACAGCATCATTATGGTGTCCCATTATATGAAATTAATGGATAAGGTGGAATCAAAGATCTCCACAATGCGAAGCATCTGCCAGGTCATTAACTTCATATAACGGAACACTTCAAGGGCTATTCCACTTATTACTTATGTTACTTTTATGTGTCATGAACAAAGCTAACAGCTAAGCTAGCCTAGTTTGCTTCATTGTTATAGTCATCATTTAGAGTTTCCAGACCATTGATATAAAACAGATTTTTATTTCATAAGTGCCCCGTTATATACACTTAACAACTGTCAGCCAAAAGATTTTTTTTTTGTTTGTGGTGTATAAAGTGCTATAACTGGTTCTTTTACTTCTGACTTTTATACTTTTTAACCTTAATTTCAATGATTAAATAAACCTCAGCACTACTATATTACTACATACATTTCAACATCACCAAACATTGTATTTATAAATATGTATATTTCAATAAATGTTGTAATTATTTAATACAGTTATATCTAACCATTTATTAATATTAATAAGATTTTTTCCTTATATTTTTTTGCCATTGTTACAATGCACTTCTCTTCTGCCAGTTAATGAGCAGTAGACGTTGGGTGCCAAACAATACAACAACTTGCAGCTCTAAAATGATCTAGTTTATGAAAAATCCTTTTGTTGCACAATGACTCCATTATAATATTAATACTATACAGCTTAATAGCTTTCTGAAGAAAGTTGTAAGCATTAAAAACCATCTCCTGTATGATAAACAAAGCTGTAGATGATTTTGTAATATTTGTAAAACCTTTCAATTATTAACAAGACATTTAAAATGAAATTAAGATCTTGAGTGTTATTATTAGCTGTTGGTCATGAGAAACTACGACATTGAATAATGCATCTATGCTGAATTCTTGAGCAGAATAACTTAATAAGTTACTATTGCATATAAAATCACAGCAATAAGTATTATGATAGATGATTGCAGACTTTTGAATGATTGTATACCTCCACCTCTTTGGAACCTCCTACGCGACAGCTGCCTGCGTCTGTTCATTTTTTCTGTATAGCTCATTATAAAGAGGGGCACAGAGTGGCTCAGAGCCTGCAGAGAGACAGCTCATCCTTAAAAGCGGATCATATCCACAATTACCCTTCAAATCAACACAATAAATCACCACCTGCTCCTTCTTTGGCTGTTCCAGAAACATGTTCCTTCATCTCCATCCGTTTGCCAATGCATGCTTGACAGCCAAGAATAGCTAACATAGGGGTTGAAACATTGTTCCAATTAGAGTTCAATTCTTAAGGTACATTGAAGGCAGGTCAGTTTAGAAGGGGCTTGTCACAGAGGATGTGTTCTGGACTAGATCTGAAAATAACCAGCCCTAAGAAAACATACAGACTGATATTTTATTCACAACTCTTAACTGGTAGCTTCACCTTGCTGGGTCTGCTGTTACAGTTGTCATTGTTTGTTGACATACAGTTGTATTGGTTGTTATCATATGTCGACAGATTTCAGTCAAAAAGTTGCATTTTATTTTCATTTGCAAAATGTTTCAGTTTTGTTTAGATTTTGTGAATTTTGTGGTAAGGACGCAGGAAAGGTTTTTTTCTGATGAATCTTCCATGAAGGTCATATTTGTTGTTTGTGTCAAAACAAAGTAGAACAATATGCCTCAACTCCAGAGTCTGCTAAATCTTCCTGAAGGTCTTTTGAATCTAAACAAAAGGTCTGATAGCAGTTTTTTATACCTCTATACCTCAACTTGACCTCCATCATTTCTGTTAAGTGTGATTTCTTAATTTTAAGAAATTTGAGTTGGGTGAACCTCAAGTTGAATTAACTCAATGGATGTGCAGTAAGTTGCCTTGAAATTTTTATTTAGTTGACATTTTACTTTTTTACATGCACAGTTTTGTGTTAGCCATCTAATATACTAATCAGTGTTGTAACTAACAGCATTTTGGTTCCACTGCAAAACAGTCAGAAAATGACTTTTAATGAACAGTAGATTGACTATAATAGGTTTTCCATTAAAACGTTTCACAGTATTTCAGCAATTATCTCAAAAGTCAGTAAAAGAAAGTGCACAGTAATGTGTGTTTCCATTAACTACGGCTGTGCATAAATTGCTGAAGATGATTTAACACCATATGCTGCAAAATGAGTTATTTTCTTGAACATCAAAAGGTTATTGGTCAAGAGCATAATCAATTATTCAAAAATCTGTTTCCACATTTTTTTATGCACAAGCCAGCTTTCTTCTTCTTATATATATATATATATATATATATATATATATATATATATATATATATATATATATATATATATGAAGGCTGATGTAATGCTTGCTTTTTTGCTGTTGTGATTAACTTAAATAGCTACCAATGAGTCATAAGTGTGACTCATGATGTAAGGTAACCAATGAAGACATCAGGGCCTCTGTACCTTTGTCTACCATACCACTATCATGTCAATGTCACTGCTGTGCTTGAAATGGCCCACCAAACAAATAATATCAGGTCAACAGTGACCAGGAACAGACTGGAGATGGCTTGTAAATTATGCGTGATAACACAAGGGCTTTATTTGCACAATGAACATCTAAGGTACAGTATCTAGACTATCCACTGAGTGGTAATATAAGGTTCTTATATTTCAAGCAGTGTGTGTACAGTGTTGGATAGATCTCCTTTTTCAGTGATGTTGTTTACAGAAGACAAGAAGGAATCTTCCTGTGCTGGTTGAGTTTCACCCACTGCTGCTACCCAGGAGATGTGAGTTTCCCCTCCTTCTTAGTAGAACAACAAAAAAGCACTCTGAAAGTAGACTTCAGAAGGCTCAGGGGAAATCGTTGGCTTGCAAAAGCAGCTACTAGTCTCATGAGAGTGGAATTGACACTAGATGTAGACTGAAACCCAATGGAGGGTTCAAGCTCAGAAAAGCAAGAGTGTCCCAAGTCACTGAGACAACAGCATGTACAACACCTTCTTTCTTAATGATCCTGTGCAGCACAATTAGACAGTTTCATCGCTGTTGCATACAGTTGTTTGTTGACCCTTAGAAGCTTGAATTATTTCTCAACTGAGGCAGGTAGTGAAGTTCTCTTAGAAGTGCAGATTCTAAACTTTCAACCCATAACACATTTGTTCTTGTGTTTTTGAAAAACATTTGACAGACTGCAATAGCAGATTTTTGGGTTTCCATCTACTATAGTTATGCAAAAAACCTGATGATGTGAAATGATGAAGGGAAAATTGCTGCACAAACCTGTACACAGCTGCTGTTTGACTGTGGTATGTAAAAGAAAAGAGCAGCAAAGCTAATGGAGAGATTTAACCCCATATTTGTTGAGGTCTCTTCAGAGCCATTTACCCTCTACTTGGCTTTTTTACCTCAGCTCAGAGATACTGGGCGGGGTGAGCATTTTCTGCTGCAAATTGTATGTTTTATTATTTTCTATCCAGTGTTGCATTTATGCTGCCTTCATTAATTGTTTGCTCACCAATCCAAACACAGCAAGCTAGACAATCCTCTATGACCAATTTTATTTTGGTGTAATTCTGTAGAATGGAATCATGTGATTTAAGACTCAATATATTATAGTGTAAAATATAAATAAAAAAATAAATAATAAATTTAAAAAATGAAACTGAATGTTTAGCAGTATTGAAACCTTTCTACTGTACTATAAAACCTCACTTTTTTAAATTTCAGGTGTTTTTACAAATTTCCCGACTTTTCCATTGTTTTTTTTCTGAACATTTTCAAAATTCTCAAAATGTCGTGAATGTACAAATCTCAATTTACAGTACTAGTCAAAAGTTTGGACACACCTTCTCATTCAATATTTTTACTTTTTCAGTTTTTTTCATACATTGTAAATTAATAAGTTATCCAGACTATGTAGGAACACAAGGAATCATGTAGTAAACTTAAAAGTGTTAAACAAACCAAAATATGTTTTAGATTTTAGATTTTTCAAAGTCGACACACAACTGATGTCTCAAACACATTAAGAGGCAAGAAATGCAAGTCATGAACTCTTGACAAGACACAGCTGTTAACTGAAAGCCATTCCAGGTGATTACCTCATAAAGCTGACTGAGAAAATGCCAAGAAAGCTGCCATCTAAGCAAGAGGTGCTGGACATATGTCACTTCACATGTAATTTTCACGATATTCAAATGCACTAGTAGAAGTGCAGATAACCAAACTGAACCTTTCACTTGAAAAGATGGTGATTCAAAAGTTCACTTGAAGAGATGGTGATGCTAGAACAGTTGACGATAAAAGAGGAAGAAGACCAGCAACAAAGATGGATGTATACAATCAGAGGAAGTATGAACGGGCCATAAACATCCTTGAAGCCACAAACAGAAGACAGGATATTCTAGAGAAACACTATCCGTGTGGTCACCAGGAGCATGGCCGGCGCCCTGACAACGCACTGAGCGTGGGGCCCCAAGTGCCCATGGCGGCACCAACAAAGTCTCAGCCAAAGTCAGAATTGACTTGGCGGTGCTTAGAAATAATAATGTGCTCTATTTTAGCAGATATGATTGAAAAGATTGCTCACATTTATTCATAGATTTTTCAGAAACACTCTTTTCATTAACTAAACCAAAAACACTCTATAGGTCTGGCACGTGGACCAGAACTTCCTGACTTGTAGAAAAGGGCAGGACGGAATTTACTCCGCTGCGTTATGAAAAACGTCCTCCACAGAAAAAAGGTTATGACACTTCATCAAAGCTCTTTTCATTCATCTGTCTTATGCAGCATGTAGGCCATAAAGTGTTATTTTCCACAGAAAAATCAATAAGCTTTCCACCAAAGCTTTTCTATGACTTTTCCATTGGCAGTTTAAATGAAGGGAAATTAAACTCCCTCTCCTCTTTTGTGTACTGGGGACTAAATCAATGATGAAGGCTTTTCTCTGTGTGTTACTTACCCAATATAAATTCAGTTATTTTCAAATTGTTTTCAGACTCATTGAAGTAAGTTGGTTTTTCAGCTTTTCTCCCAATAAAAAATCAGATCTAGGCCATTGTTTAGTAACAGGCCATGCAGCTTTCTACTAGTCCACTCATTTCATGCCTATTTACTGGGTCAGCCACAGCCACAAAGCCAACAGTGGAAATAGAAAAGGCATACCCTTAGTTTGTTGGCCACTGTTTTGAATCATTTTTATCAGAAATATTAATGAATGCATACATTTATAATTGATGTCTGTTATAGAATTTCTTTTTATAGCATATTGTTGATTTATTTATATCTTTACTTAGGAACCTTTATTTCAGAATTCAGTGTTTTATGACAGGTTTATACATTTTATTACACTCGATGAAACCCCAACACGTTGTTGGAGTTAACCATCCAGCCATTGGATGGACATTTTTGGGTGGAATATCACTGTTAACCTAGCAGCCAGTGTGAAAAAACACCTGTAACATCACTGGTTCATATGGTCCTCATTGAAGAAAAGAATGCTCTCGTGAAAAGTTATCATCACTGAATGTAAAATACATGTATTATATAGATTTATTATTATAAAGATATGTAATCAAAATAAATAACATTACTTTTTGAAGTTAATCATTATTAATCACATTGAATGTTTGACAGTTAAGAAAGTTTTTTCCCGTTAAAAAATAGTGCAGTTTATTATAGCTAGTGCTATTGGCCATACTGCCTTTGTCAACTCCAAGAGAAATAAGTTCAAGACCGGTCAAGACTAAGTTTTAAGTGGACTGAGACCAATTCAAGACTCAAACTGAGAGTGAGACCAAGTCCAAAAAAATCTGTTTTTCTTTGAGAATCTGCCATCACAGCCTTGTCCCTGTCTTAGTCTTGTGTGCTGTTTTGTTTACATTCTGTTATCTCCGCCCTTGTCAAGTCCTCGTGACCCTCACAGCCCTGTTCCCCAATTGTTACTCTGATTACGTTTGGTTTAAAGGCTCCCTTCTGTTTCACAGTCCTCGTCTGTCATTGTATTGTCTCCCTGTCATATTTGCCATCAGCAGCCAGAGTCTTGAGTTTTGTCTCACTTTGATACCACACTGCATCCGCCTCTGCCACCCTTTTCTAGTAGAGAACAATATTTTTTATTGTTTATATTACAAATGTATTGGTCTCTCACATAATTAATTACAAATTATATTGAATTTTTTTGCAATAAATTTAATTTGCAAGACCTAGACAAGTCCAAGTGAAATTACTCTATTACCACAATTTCAAAGTCCAAGACCAGACTCAAGTACTGCAGCCCTGGTAGTCAAAATAGACTTAATCGGAATTTATTTACTACTACTTTACAACATGTAAACACAGCATTTCCATGAGCATAATAATGAAACTCATGTAAAGGCAGCATGAGCATGTGAATAGGGTAGACACAGTTTCCAGTTTTCATTAGGGTTGTCTAGTGAGTGTCTGGGTGTATTTGTAGATCTCTCGTTTTCATGAAATGTGTGTAGTCTTGTTATAACGGAGGCACTGAGGCTTTTCTTTTGCTTTTCTGCTGGTTGATTTATCCATAGTTCTCTCTTGAGCACTGTCATTTGTAGTTTGGTGAAGACATCCTCCAGTGCTAGTATTACTGCAGTTACTGATGTTGTGGTATCACTGGTGTGTTTGTACATGTGGTGATGAACACATTTCTTCAGACTCAATATACACTACTCACAAAAAGTTTGGGATATTTGGCTTTCAGGTGAAATTTCAGGTAGCACTTTTCCACCAAAATAAGTCTGGTTCTTGAACTGGTGCCGTTCGGGCTTATGAGAACCTCTGTGCTTTTTAGTGAACCAGCCCACATTTCCACTAGTTTTAGTTGAACCGAGGATACGTCACGGTGTACGTCATCAACAAAGCGGAATTATAAACAAAGATGGCGGAGCTCATAGACTACTTGCGAGCATCTGTCCTCTTGGTACAAATGTTTGTTTCACTTCACAAGTCAAATCTTGTCTTCCCTCGTCCAGCTCCACTGCGCGATAGCTTCTTTTTACAATCTCTGTAGTCCTTTTTTAGCTTCTTTAGCTTATCTATCACTCGCTCTCTTGAACGAACTAAATCCTCCACCAGCTCGCTGTAGAGTTTCTCCTTTCTAATACTCCCCTCAAGTTTCATCTGAAACTCCGGAGAACACCAAACAAATAACAAAAACTGAGTTTCTTCAATGGACCACTGTACGCTACGAGTCGCTATCTTCTTGTGTTGAGTGCGCAGGTGCATTTGTTTCGCACTGAAAAAACAAGCATTTTTTGGTTCCCACTGCGAACGAACGTTCCTGGCTCGGGACGCTATTTTTGTTGGTGGAAATGCGCCGAACGGTTCAAAATTAGGTTCGTGAACCAGAACAGTGCCGGTTCCGTGTTGGTGGAAAAGTGCTAAGGATGAACCTAAAATGCACTCTAACCTCTACAATGTGACCTTCTCTAAACTTTGGAATGCACATGTCCAACTGTTCAGTGTTTCAGTACTTTTTTCTTTTTTATACTCTAACAAGGAGCTTAACGGCAGAAATTCAGAACAGGTGTTTGATCGATAAATCAATCAATACATTTCCTGTTTCACTTAGAATTGGTATTTAAACAGTCCTCCTCATCATGCTGTTCACATGTTGACATCATGGCATGTGTGAACTTTTTACATTTTGCATAAGCTTCACCAGAAAGCCAAATATTCCTAAATTTTTGTAGTGTATGTCAAAAAATGAATACATTCACTGTTGGCAGAAGATGTAAATAGTTTGGTTTTATTTTTATGAAGAGAGACATCAGTAGAACTTGCTAAAGCTGTACAGTATTTGATTGTGAGGACTACATGAGATGTAGTCATAGCAGTAGTAATAGTAATGTTTTTATATAATAGTACTGTATACATTGAAGTGGTTTTAGAAAATGAAGATGTCCGTAAGAGCACTCACACTCTCTAATGCTCTCAAAAGAACACAGAGGAACTTAGGTGCTCACCATGTCCTTCAGTTGGCTCATGCCTGCAGACAAGCCTGTGGCAACGGCACGATATGAATGTAAAATGTAATATAAGTTCTGTAACTACAACACAGCTCTTCATTCCTGAAATGTAAAACTGCAGGTGAGATTGTCAGACTGATGCTACCACAAAAAACTGAAATTGAAACTTGATGTAGAAATGCTGGTTATAAACAGTGCCAGCGCATGGCATTTGGGTGCTCTAAGCACAAATGCTGTCTGAGGCTGACAGACACACACACACACACACAGGAGGGCAAAGTCTGCAGACATAAAATTCACAGTTGAGGGGGGTGGGGTGTTTGGTGGCGGCGAAAGTTGAGCACCAGAAAGCTTTTGAAGTTGGCCTTCCTGTTGGAGGATGGGGGGAGGGGTGTTGGCAGAGACTTTGTGCCCCATGCACAGTGCATGATTCACGTGGGCGGAGCTCCGGCCGTTATTATTAATCCAATTAAAACAAGTTTCTTGGTGAAATGTCACTTAGCTATATTGATGATCTTAGTGGTGTAAACATCATCCCAAATGTTATTTTTCTCCCAATATTACTGTCCCCACTGATGTGTTGAGTGATTCACCAGCCAAACAATGCCTTGTTATGATGTAGACTTTGCTCTTCTATGCTCCAATACTGAAGAAACAACATAAAACCACTTGAAAGCAGTACATGAGTCTGTGTAATCAATATGTCTTCAAAATGCTCTGAGGCTTAGATTTTTTGTCCTATAATATCTTAATCTATAGACGTAACAAGGAAAAATCATCTAAATGCCTTTTTCTATGGAGAAATAAGAAACATACATTCATTTGTTTTCCACCCGCATACAAGCTGTCTTGCTTTCCTTATCATGATAAATTGATGTTCGACTGATGAGCGAACAATACATTTTTGAGACTTCAGTAGTAAGAAAGCATGGTTGGTGTTCAGGTCTAACTTTGGATGGCCTAAAACGAGAAGACAGTTATTGCAAGAAGCAAGTGAAGCATGATTTCTACTGTTACATTTCTGTTATCTTGGTAGATGTTATCTGGTATTATGAGCTATTGGGATCCTTTTGTCAAGTCTTATATTAGCTCTGCAATAAGAATAGTGTGAGTATCATTAGAATAGGGCCATTTTTCTCTCTTGGCACCTTCATCTGTGTGTTATGAATCTTCTATATCTTGATAAACGGCAGCCTTAATATATCTCCAGAGAAAAACACTGTTTGGTTTCCATCTCTGCTTATGCCGTGGTGATGTTCATGCTGTTTGCTTTCCGTGATTGAAGTTATTTGTTCAGGTTGAGCTAAATATTGAAGCAGTTTGGCTAATTGTATTGCATGTGATGTACTGAAGCAATGAGAGTAGTCATGTGCGTTGTTTATCATTAAACTGTCCGTCTCACGTTGGATCTAATCAGCACCAGTGAAATAATCGCATTTTATTTTTGACATCAGTGATATTTTTCTTGTGGCGATGTACCACTTATTCGCTTGAAGGAGAAAAGAATTTGAAAAGAACATAATGAAAAACGTGTCACTGCTGAACACGTGCAGAGTCTTGAGGTCTTTTGAAATGAAATGATCTGACCTTCTGTAAAGAAAGATGCTCCATAAAGTGCCCTTTAGTAGGGTGTGTGGTTCTGTGGTTTGTGTTTAAACCTCCTGACCACTAGATAGCAGTGTTGTAATCTTGCTCAGTGGCACTATGTGTAGCATGGGTATTTATTAATACGGGGTAGTCATGGGCCCGGGGTTAGGACCTTGTGACTGAAAGCATAACCCTGAACCAACAGAACACATCTGAAGTGACCTTGAGCATGGCACCTAACCCCCAGCTGCTCTCTGGGTACTGTGGATAAGACCGCACACTTCTCACTTCATGTGACCATGTGTTTACTGCCCTCTAGTGTTCACTAGTACACTAGTGTGTGTATGTGTGATTCACTGTAAAGACGGGTTAAATGCAAATTGTGTGAAAGCACATTGGTCAATGAGTGTTTTTTCACACATCATAAAAGGCAGCAGGAAGTGATGTAGAAAATTTAAATGGGAGATAAATAAAGGTACATGGTTTTGATGTAATAGCAATAACACACTGTGTAAATTCAAAGCTTTTTATTTCAGTAGATGCTGTATTCTGCTGCAGGTCTGACAGTGTGTTTAGGTGCTCTTGGCAGGTCCTTTCTTGAAGCTGCTTTGTTCTCAGCCAGTGTCTGTTAGGTCTCAGTATGGGCAGAGGAGAGAGTGTGAGGGTAGCGATTCAGAAAACAGGCTTGAGCGGCAGTGGGATGTGACCTGAGGGCACAAAGGCAATTTTTGCCTGCCTGTGCTTCAGAACCTTTTCACAGAGTCAACTGACCATGAACGAAAGAGAGAGAGAGAGAGAGAGAGAGAGAGAGAGAGAGAGAGATGTACAAAATAAACATCTACATATCTACAGATTTGGTCAGTGAAGACATGCTTGGGGTCAAAAATTAGCCTCTTTAGTTTAGAACTGGAGGCCAACACCACAGCTCAATAGTCACCCAAAATACACAGTCATTTCCATAAAAATAGATCACCAAAACATCTCTCAAACCACATCCAGATCTTACTTAGTGTCTCATATTTAGGTTTAAGACATTATTGTGTAGCTGAATGCTGCAGAAGCCAATTTAAAAACAGGACCTGTACAGACAAACCAGCCCAGAACTGTTCAAGTTCCACTTTTATTCATTGTAATCACAGTAACTCATACCGTGTCCTAAACCACCCCAATTAACCTGAGACATTCAATAAGTTACACTTGGGTTGAGAAGATGTGATGTATTTTTGACAGGAACATTTGGACTAATTTAGGTGACTATTGAATTTTAGTGTTTGTTTGCAATGTAAACCAAAGAAGCTACATTTATGGACTCCAAAATATACTTTGGGTGATTTGAGTTAAGTTAAATTATGTCAATTTGATTTCTAACTGAACTAATCCTTTAACAAACCTTCTGCTCAAAAGTATTAAGAGTGATATTTCAGTGGCATCACTTTAAAGTCTTTCTTCTGGCGTCTTTTTTTAATGGTATTCAATAGAATTATTGTGTAGACATTAACAGTCATATCTGTATTAGAATTGTGTGTGTGTGTGTGTGTGTGTGTGTGTGTGTGTGTGTGTGTGTGTGTGTGTGTGTGTGTGTGTGTGCGCGCGTGTGTGTTTACACATGTTTTCAGGTCAGAGTCTAAAATTGTGAAACTGGGGTTTACCTCTTGTCCGGATGCTCTTGTGTTTGCTTTCTGGCCCCCATCTTTGCCCTTTCCCTGTCAATCCCCTTGTCAGTGTCAACACCTGTGTCTCGTACAGCCTCAGTTTTTTGTCTTGTCTGTGATTAAGTGTGCTATATGTATCCCTCATCCTCTTTTATGTTTGTCCATTATTTGTCTTAACAAATCTGCTCTGCAGGTTTATCCTCTTGTCCTGTTTCTTAATTCCTGAACCTATTTATTCACCCCCCACACCTCTCAGATTTTCTCCCCAGTTTAATAGCCACTTTGTTGACTCTCGCTATCACTTGTAATGTCCCTGGCTCTAGGAGTGGACAGGCTAACACAAGCCTCCTCCAATACATTTGAAGTTTAGCCTCTTTTTTTAATATATAGCCCCCGGGCAGCTTTCGCATTCTGAGGAAAGTGCAGATCCCCAGTTGGATCACCTGGCAGACGTCTGAGCCAGCTGACATTATTTAGTAGTGCTGGGGAGAGAGAGTGCCATCTTACCAACAAAAGCCAATATTGCTCTCTCGGGCTCTGGCTGCCGATGGCAAACAGCATGATCGGGATTCGAAACCACGATCCTTAGTCCGTTGAGCCACTCTGGGCCCCACTTTTCTAATAAACAAACAACCCACCATGCTCGCAAAGGCATCCGGTCCTCCTCTAATGCTGATGGCCTCATTGTGTTTCTTATTAATGTTTCTTATTTTTTTTCATCTACTCAACTTTTAACACAGTATTTACTGCAGTTTAGTCCAAAGCTTCTTTTCTAACATATCTTCTTATATGTGCTATTAAGGAGGTGGGCACATTACAGGAACGTTAAACACATTCTGTCAGAGAAATGTTTGCATTGTTGCATATAAATCATTTAAAAAGTTGCATTTAAGGTCAAGTTAAGTTTCTTGCAGGTAAATCACAGGTTGGTCTCTTAGGTATTTGAGTCCCAAGCAGAATTCCAATCCGCAGCAACAGTCAGTCAAGCCACGTCAGATTGACATAGATCAAAAAGGATTTTGTCCATGCTCTGATTGTTGCCAGCATCCTTCTGCAATCACACTGTTCTCTGGTGGGCTGCCGAGAAACAGGTTCTTCATCAACTCCAGATTAGGTGTATGTCATGCATGACATGTGGCCTACTTTTCTGTTGTAAAAGCAGCTGCTGAACTGAAAGTTTGAACCATGTATATCGTACTGAGCAGTTTTATATCATCTTCACTCTGCAACATAACAAAAATGTCTCCATGCTGAGAGACTGAATGATGAGCACTGAATGATGTAAGACTCATTTTGATGAGAGAACATTAAGAGGGATCTTGAAGGTGATTTATAAATGAAGCTGTGATTGCCTATAAACAATAGACAGACTCTTTACATATATTACACCATCTGTTACGGCAATCAGCCCATCTGTTACCAAGCATGCAGAGACTGAAATGAAAAGAACAACCTTCTATGGTGAAGTGTGATGTCCACTCTGCTCAACAGGCATGTCTCAACCTGACAACCCAAAATCTAATCCCGTTTATTTTTATTTGTGTGCCACATTGCAGAGCAGACACAGTTTCAAAGTTTACAAAAATGAGGCTCTAGAGCCCATAATGAGCAGGAACAAAGTGACAACTAAGCCTCCCTAAGAGCATGAAGAAGAAACAAAGAGAGAAATCAAGACTTAAAAGGAAAAAAATCTACATTCATGTTATACAGAGGAAACATGCATGAGATAAGACAATAACCAGCTTTAAAGTTGGTTTAAAAGCCAGAACAATGCTGATTATGCTCCAGACATAGGACGTTTACTGTGAGCAGGAACAACATGTTTACATCTTAGAGAAATAGTCATGAGAATTACAAACCACGTGTCACCGCTGTGACTATGTAATTCCTGTGACAAATGGAGAACAGGTAGAGAATTTGCATCTGTATTCATTCTGATTAGAACACCTTTGGCTTTTATTGCAACTGCGTAAACCTTATCAATTCATCCCCGAAAAGTAGTTTAAAATCTACGTAATGAATTAATAAATAATGTTACATTCAGTGACAGTTTGAGTTATTTTGGTATTTTTTTAATGCAATTAAAAAATTCATTGTGTGCATATATACTGTATTGAGCTATAAACGCTGAAGATTTGAAAGCTGCAAATTTCCCAGTTGAAAAATGATGAGTTTCATTTGTAATTGAGAAAATGGATTATATACTAACAGGCGACAACAACAAGGCAATTACCAGAAGAGATAAACAAATGATGCCAGAAGCTAATGGAAATTTTACTTAACAATGTTGCACTGTCCAAACAAACACTTATCAAGTAAACCCTCATTAATAATTCTGGAGGGTTAATGGGTAAGAGTGGCATACAGAAACACACAGAGGTCACTATGTGCAATTCACCAAAATCTCAACTTCAAATCTACAGAACTCTTCGTCAAGTCAGTACTGACTACTGTACTATTAGTGTTACCCAAACAACTCAACCCAAAGTAAAGCTAATGCAGTTCAATGATCACTTGGCATATGACTTCAACTTCAACCTCATATGACCCCAAACATTGATATGACTCATCATCAAAATATTATGAAAAAGTGATTATGCACACTGTATGAATTGTATTCTGTGTATTCTTGTTTGGACACTGTCTTGTGCACATGTACATGTCCATGGCTCTGATATGTAGAAGAATAAACAAAGACATGGTAATATGAAGAGATCTGTCACTGGTTGACAACTGAATAGGAATACTCATAACACTCAACATGGCATCTGATCAAACAAAACCTCACCTTTAAACAAAAAGACCCAGTCAGCTTGATGGTAAATTCATACAATGGAAAAGCCAATTTTACAAAATATACCATTTTTACAGCTGTGAATAAAGACCTCTCCCTATCCAAAAATGTAGGAACCTGGTATTGTATGACTTAAAAAACTGCCTGGAGCCATTGCAAATATTGTGATTAAGTAGCCAGAGTTGCCTATAATGACTTTGGTATGAATCAGTCTTAAAGCTGATGACTCTGTATTTCTCAGTGAAGTAACTTCAGGTAACTTCAGTGAAAGAAAACAGATTAAACCTAACAGCAGAGCCATTTAATGTTTTTTTCACTCTACATATAGAAACTCTGCATGTTCACTGGGGATTGTAAATGGTAATTTTTGGAATTTCATTTCCTTCGCAGAATAAAATAACATTTCCGCCATGCGCTCAGGGCCAGGTGAAGCTTTTGTTTTTCCTGCAGCGAGATTAGTTAGGTTCAAATGTGTCTGAGGTTCTGCATTATACAGAGACTGATGGCAGTGGGGCAGGTGGAAATGGGTCATGACAAAGAGCGATGTAAAGCGAAGAAACAGAAATAAACTCAGGAACAGAGTAGTGATTGTTGGGGCCCAAGAGAACATGAAGCCATGCAAGCAGACTGTAATAGCATCTAAATGGCTTGTGTCTAGGTCATTATAGTCAGAGGTGACAAACAAGCATTAAGGTGTGTGATTTCAAACTTTTAAAGGTGTGTGTGTGTGAGAGAGAGAGAGAGAGAATGACATCCCACAATGCACCTTGGACAGTAAGGGATGTATCCTCATTGATGTAGTGCAGCGGTCCTGGAGGCCCCCATCCAGCAGAGTTTGGCGAATTTCAATTAGTTAAATCAGGTACATATGAGCAGAGTCAGATTCCAGCCCTCTTGAACTGGACTTTGAGACATGTAATGTAAAGTTTCCCAGAGTGCATTGAGAATCTGAAATCTAAATTGCCGTCACTACAATTTAATCAATAAAGTGAATCAGAAATCAGCAGTTTGCAATCTTAATGCGATGAAATTCCAAGTGAAACTGGGCATTTGATTTGGAAGTCAGGACATATTTTATAAGATTTGATTGTATGGTGAAAAGCAGACATATAGTTAGATCCCAGTGCTAGTTTGCAGTCAGAACTCCTCGCATTTTCCAGCACCTCTGGCACCCACATTGGAGGAGGAGATGAAATTCTAGTAATACAAGTGGAAAATGAGGATGGGGACAATTGGAAAATTTGCATTCCAGGAGTCATGCATTATTTTTTGAGCAGATCTGTAGAGATGGGAGTGGAGGTGATGACGGGGAGGCTGGAGGCAGGTGCACTGTGACGTAATCCAAAGTTAAAATGTGCTTTAGAGCCAGCAAACGTGATTAATTTAATAAGAGATTAGAGAGAAGCAACAAAAATGTTTTAACCTCTTAGAAGTCTGCTATATATTTTTTTACGTAAAAATAGCCTCTTTTAGACTTTTTCTGTGCCAAATAAGTCATTTTTTAAGGCTGCACAACACTAAAGGGACTTTATGCAGGTCTCACAACTTGCAATAGTTGTGCCACAAGAGGGCACCCTTCAACAGGACAACAGGTTTTTAGCTATGTTTGGTTAGGATGAATTTAAATATCAGTAAAGGATTACAATCAATCATCAGTCATACTTCTTTATTATAGAGTTCACTGTTAAATGCACTGAAGTGTATCTTCAAAGCCTTGTATTACAATTCATGGCCTATACCTGCTAGCTAAGGGTGAATAACCCTCTGTGTTATTCTGGCCGCTCCTATTGCCCTGTGTCCTCTGTATGGATGAGCCGGAGTGTGAATGTGACTGACTGGCTTTTGTGCTGCATCATAAACTTTTGGCTTTTTGTGTGCTGTTTTTCATTTGGATGACTTTGAGTTATTATAACTGCTATGTGTCATATCTGCTACTTCTCCCTGTCTCTCTCTCTCTTTAAGCTGCACCCATTGCTGACACAGATGTGCAAATGCACACACAGCTTGTCTAGTCCCTGTAGAGAAGTACTGCCAATAGCATAGGACTCTCGGGAGCATATAAACATGAGCCTATTGGCATCGTGTCTAATGCCAAGTGTGTTAGAGGGATATAAAATCCCCCAGCCTTGAGTGGAACTGTGTTCTCTGGAATCTTGATATACCAAATGAGACAAGCCATTATGAACACTCAGTGATGAAGTGAAGGTTTGTGATGTACTAGACAGTAAGACAATGATGTTACGAGAGGTTCTCATAGTCAACGTGTTGGAT
>BRDA01057447.1:0-19637 GCA_036984385.1 Crenuchus spilurus
GAGTAAAAAATGGGTCATAAAATATGGATGTGGAGTAATTAGGTAATTACAATTTAGCTGTTGCAAATCTGCAACGCCTGCCTTGAGAGGGTTAAATCTGGTTAGTAACTAAATTATCATCTGCCTGGAAAATCACAGAGATCTGTCCTGCTAACAATAAAACGACCAGATGAATGCTGATGCAGCAAATAATTTAGCTTAATTCTGTAAGTTTCTAAGAGGAAGAAGGAAAAAACACTGACATGGATGAGCTGAGCGGGAAAATACCCAGTAAGGAGCCCCTATAAAAGGTAAAATTACCTCAGGCCTCCATATACATTTAATCCCATTTGAACACATTGCAATATCTCAGCAAGTGAAATCTTCTTAAATCTAGTCTAAATGACAAATCATTAATTTGAAACTTGTAAGCTTATGATCACTATTTAAGATAACACATAACTACACATTTCTTAGATGTTTCTTGTAACATTAAATTTATATCACTATATTTTTGGTTAATTTTACTTGTTTAAGGCAACTTAATAAAATGACTTAAAACAAGTAACATATGTCATATAACTTAAATCATTTCACAATAGGCTTATCTAAATGAGAAATATAAGACGTTTAGACTCGATTTAAGATGATTTTGCTTGGTAAGGTGTTGTTTTTGTAGTGTAGGGCTTCAGTCATAATAAGCTTTAAGGCATAAATCTCAACCAGTGGTCACGACCTTGTTCCCGGAGATCTACCTTCATGTAGATTTGGATACTTATTTGGAATTTGGGAGAAATGTTGTCAGTACTCTCTTAAAGGGATGGTTCTTCAAGGTTTCTTTAGTAAAGAAGATGATTCTATATAGAACCATGAATGCTCAAAGAACCCAAAGGGTTCTTTCCATGGTGAAAGGGTTCTTCAGATTGTGTTGTAGATTGATCTTTTTTGAAAATGGTTCTATATAGCCCCCAAAAGGTCTTTGCCCCAATGTCAAGTTTGTAATATTAGAGGAGTCCTTTTTGGTGCTATATAGAACAATTTTCAAAAGGCATATGGAACCATCTACAACACATTCTTCACCAGTATGAAGAACCTTTTCAACGTGCAAAGAACCCTTTGGGTTTGTTAAGTGTTCATGATTCTATAAAACCATTTTCTTTACTATAGAACCATTGAAGAACCGTCTCTTTTAAAAGTGAAGTTTATAAAATTTTTAAAAATGTAAATTTAAAAAAATAAAACAAGAGAAACTGATGATTTGCAGTGGCCTGTTCATTAATTCCAGACCTGAATATTATACATAAAAAGATGAGTAACAAAGAATTAGAGTTACACCCACTTCTGAATGAATTTATTTGTGTATGTGTTGGGTTCAGAGAAGCCGTTGGTGGTTAAAAGTGCCTATTTAGCAGCTACGTATTGCTTCATACTGGAAGTAGCACCTACCACTCCTCACACACATGCACCCTCTGCATGTCCCTTAGCACACTTGTTGTGAGAAACCACCATGGCAACATGTTCTGTTTGGTTTTTGATGACCTATTTAGTTTCCCAAACTGCAGAACTTAATCAGTTGCTGTCCTTTCACTCTTAACCTTTTACCAACTCTTAGATTGTCTGAGTTTGTATTTCCTAATCTTATGGGTTTTATACAGTATATACAGTGAAATAAATGTTTGTTTGTTTTTATAAAAGAGCTTTCAAATTGCTCTACATAATTATAACATGTGTTACAATTTACTGAGATGCAGAGATTTTAGATTTTTTTTTCCGCTTGCACAGCATAAAGCGAAACTAAGTGCTCAGTACTACTTGTTTGACACTTATGCAACCATAGGTCAATATTTTTCATGTTTAATCAAAAAATAATATGGCTTATTTGAAGCAGAATATGTAAGTCGCAGCTCAAAATCAGCAAAAATGCTTTTGTGTATCCTTAAAAAAAGAAAGTAATGAATGCCTGAATGTAAGAAATAGATGCCAGTGGGGGGTCCAAGCGATAAAAGTCAGTTTTACTTGAAGATGGTCCTGAAGCCAAACTTGCACCGCTTGCACCAGGTGTGGCATATTCACCCAATAACAATGTGTAAGAGCAGGCAAAATGATTCTGATTTCTGCTTTTAAATTAAAATATTAGCATTACTGGGTTTAAAATGAAGGAAATGAATACGAACGTGTAAAAGCTTGGATAGAAAAGGGTTTTATGTGATATGTGTGTATCCTTACAAAATGAAAGTAATGAATATATTCATGTAAGAGACATGTTATGTATGAGGTTAAGAGTTAAATGCTTTGGTCTGTGGTTTTTTATCATGATGAGTGTCAACACGGTCAAATATCTCAACATCCACTCTTACTAGACAACAAATACAGAAAGTTTAAATAGAGAGTAATGTGAATTAAGTGGGACAAGAAGTGAAAATGAACAATTTATTGTATAAAACGACCACCTTAACATCGATAACGTTGCCGTGGAGAGAGAACTGCATGAAAAGCATGGACAGCCCTGAACGACATCATCAGGCTTGACAGACGGTGAAAGTGAAAACTTACCGCCATTTATGAGCATGATCAGCATCAGACTTGTCAGCTTTTGAACCAGCACCATGGCCCGTCCTGACCTGAATGCCACTGCAGTGATGATGATGATGATGATGAATGATGCTGATTGAAAGGAACTGATTCTCCTAACAGCCTCCAGACGCAGTCCTGCAAAGCGAGTTCCTGCTCTTTTATGGCAGAACGTGAGCCGACTGCTTTCTCTAACAAGATGTTGAAGACTACTGGAGAGGAAATCCGGTCTAGGTGGTGAAAACCACTTTGAGGAAGCATCAGAAACAAGCACCTTTTGAGCTGGTATAAAAACTCCAAATATATTGAACAACAGTTCATATCGTGGCCAGTGTCACCTGTGCACAGGCTCAACGTAAACATTTCAGTAAAGCAAACACTATTATATAACATTTTTCAGTGTAGAGATGAACATGATGAACCAGCTGAACGTGATGGTGGCTTGATGTCTTTGCTCCCAGTTCAAAGCTAAGAAATTGTATCTGGGTTTAGGTTTTTTTTCTATTTAAATATTTACCCAATTTTCTCTCCAATGTGTTTGGTAGCCGATCTACCCGCCCATTCATTGACTCTCCTCATCACTTCTAATGTCTTTGGCTCTAGGAGGGTGCCAATTGACCCACCCATTTGTTGACTCTCTCCATCACCTGTAATGTCTCTGACTCTAGGAGGGTGCTGACTAACACAGGCCTCCTCCAATGTATGTGAAGTCAAGCTCCGCTTCTTTTCCAATTGCTGCTCTTACATCGCCGCCGGGACGCCGACGCGCTCAGAGGAAAGTGCAAGATCACCAGTTCTGATGTATTGCCTGGCAGACGCCTGAGCCAGGTGTTATTACTCAGTAGTGATGGGGAGAGAGTGCCAACTTTCCTGCCCAGAGAGAGCGCCACCAATTTTTGTCCTGGCTGTCAATGGCATGATCAGGATTTAAACTCACAATCCTCAGATAATACGGACAGCTCCTTAGTCCTGCCGAGCTACTCAGGGCCTATATTTTTAATGAAGGACAGCACAGAAGAGCTCAGAGCGGTGAGTCTTTGACCACTGCAGCCACTACCTTAATTATGTATTAAATACTTACATTTCAGAATAAAGGTCTGATGTCCACGCTTTATCTTTTTGTGCTGGAGTCTTCCTACTCACCACTTTCCTTGGATACACTTTGGGAGCATGACTGCCCAGACTTGAGTGATGACTTCAATTGGGATTTTGTATGGTTGAGTACACTTTATTTCCTAACCCTGATCATCAGTTAATGTGTTGGAATTATATACATAAAACCTGTTTAACTCATCACAGACTGTACTTTATGGATGTTCGAAATGATTTGTTGTACTTTATGCTCAACAAAGACCTTTCTTCTGGGAGTGTCCACTTATAGCCATTTTTTGGTCTCAAGTTGCTTCTAAGCTTTCTGATTAGGTGTCAGAGAGGGTACTCATTACTATACCTTTGATACTGAATGACCTCTCTAACATTACTATATCTAACGGTAGGAAATATAGGAAATGTATCATTTTGGCTGGGCTCACCGCAGCCAAAGAAAATGGTTGTGGGTCATTGGAAGCCACCCTGCACTCTTTCCATCAGAGCTTGGACTCTCTTTTATAGATATAATGTATATGGAACTTTGAACAGCTTGAATCAATGGTTTCAATGAAGCTAATATAATAATAATAATAATAATAATAATAATAATAATAATAATAATAATAATTATTATTATTATTATTATTATTATAACAACACTACATAATGCCTTTCACATACCCAAGGCCGGGTTATATATATACTTATATAAATAGGTCTTTAGTTGAGCTTTAAAGATGGAAAGAGAGGAAGAAGAGCAAATATAAGAAGGTTTGGTTCAGCACCACTAAAAGACCTGCCACCCACAGAGGAAAGCCTGAACCTAGTACCAGACCAGAATCAGATGACCTCAGCTTGCGGGATGGAGTATATGGATGTATAAGAGCAGCTTTATGACTGTATGATGCCCCTCTTTTTCATTAAACTTTTGTAATTTTGTAGATATATGTTATGTTTATGTCTGTTAAACTTTATACACTGCTGGTTGGTTTCTTCTCTAAAGAAATGGCAACTTTTGTTAAAATAAAAAGGTAAATAAAACAATATCAATGTGAAGCCCTTTTTAAATGGGATTCGTTTATTAGGACGTCTGTGATAAAACATTTTACACAGTGATAAAACTCTCAAATCTGGATGGCAATTCAATTACTGCAGAATGAGTGACTTTCCAGGCTGTTGTACTTTCTATGTAAACGGAGAACATTCTCCCAATAGCTCTAGAACACCAAATATGCCAACTAGCATCAGAAAAAAAAATTTCTTTACAATAAATGTTGACGTCTTCTTGTAAAATCATGGAGATGTGTGTCCAGATGGGACTGAAATGTTCAGTCGAGCACAAAGTTTGATATAATAATAATTCAGCCTGTTAAAAAAACACAGTGGAGCTCCTGTAAAAGAAGAAATTACCTCAGGACCTGTAAAGTACTGCAGAAATCATCTAAACCAGAGGTCACTACAGGAGCATCACTACCATGTAAAGACAGTGGGGGCTTTGTCTGGGGGATGTACGGCAGGTTGTCCACAACATAGTCTTTGAGTGTTGCCTATGTAGTCTGGGGGAAAATTTACTTTCACTTTCAAAAAACATTCAGGGCTGGTATCACTATTAAGATCCTGGAGATCTACCTCCCTGCAGGTTTCACCTCCAATCCAAATCCAGCTAATCAAGACCTTCTACAGGCAGGAGATGGATCAGTTGGGGTTGAAGCTAAAGTCTGTAAGAAGGTGTATCTCCAGGAGCAGGATTGAGAACCGCTGATCTAAAGTAAAAGAAAATTTGAACAATGACAATGTGTCAGACAGCAAAATTATTTATAACCTGCAATAAAGTTTAAAATTCTTTTTTATATAATTTTTACCTGATTTTTTTCCTCAATGTGCCAATTGACCCACCCATTTGTTGACTCTCTCCATCACCTGTAATGTCTCTGACTCTAGGAGGGTGCAGACTAACACAGGCCTCCTCCAATGCATGTGAAGTCAAGCTCCGCCTCTTTTCCAAGTGCAGGTGACACATCGCAGCCAGGCAGTCAATGCACTCGGAGGAAAGCGCAGGATCCCCAGTTCTGATGTATCGCCTGGCAACACCTGAGCCAGCTGACATTACGTAATAATGGTGGGGAGAGAGTGCCAACTTACCCGCCCAGAGAGGGCACAGCCAATTTTGCTCTCTCGGGTCCCGGCTGCCGATGGCAAGCAGCATGATCGGGATTGGAACTTGCGATCCCTAGAATTATTCAGAAACAGTTATGTGAAAACTCTCCAAATGTGTGGATGACGTGTATAAAAATGTCTTTTCTTGATGAGTACTTTGTCCATTTCAGTGCACCCGCTCTGTTTCAGTGGGTTTGATCATCATGGCAACCTTCTTCAGCGAGTACGAGCCTCCATGGAACTCGGCCCAGTAGACTCCGTCTTGATAGCGGCTTCGGTAATGGCCCCCTCTGTACCACACACCATTCAGGTTTGAGTGGGCACACATGTGATACCACCAGCCACCCTTCTGGTAGTGAGCACAGTTACCTACAGGAGGTGACACGTAAGAGCTGAGCATCTTACCATTAAAGATATAGACCTGAGCATCAACAATCAAAGGTGCCCAGTCTTGGTCCTGGAGATCTACCACCCTGCAGAGTTTAACCCCAACCTTAATCTAACGCACCTGATCCAGGTAATGACCTTTGGTGCCATGTGAATATCAGACTCAGGTGTGATCTGAACTCTCTAGGGTGGCAGATCTCCAGAACTTGGGTATTTTAGCTATAATACAATAAAAAAAATTGTAAATGTGAAATAAAACCTAATACATAGTCATATCAGAATATTCTGACCACACCTTGTTTGGAATGACCTTGGTAGGGGCATCACAGATGTCATGTGACAATGTTTACTGCATGTATAAATAAGTGAGCACACCAGTCAGTTGTAGCAGAGTGTAAAATGATCATCATGTTCAAATGTAACTGATGTTCAAAATGGCATGATAACATGGTACCAGAGTAGTATCTCTGAAATGGCTAACTTTGTGGACTTCTCATATTTTAAGTGGCTTTAAATGGCATTACAGAGGTGCCCCAGAGACCATTAATGACAGAGGGAAACAACGACTCCAGTGAGTGGTACACTGCAAAAAATTATTTTTAAGAAAAAAAAAAAACTTATTTATGGACAGTTTTTCTTATTTTTTGTCTAAAAAGAAAAAATATTCTTAACAAGCAAGTTTTGCACATGAAAATTAAGCTCATTCTAAGAACATATGTCTAACTTTTTCTTAAGATATTTCAGCTCATCTTGAGATTTATTTACCAATTACAGGGTATGACTATTTCACTGCAAAAACTAAATCGTAGCAAGTAAAATGAGCATATATTAAATCTTATTTATTTTCTCTGACAAGATTTTTTGTTTTAAAAAGCACTGCAAGTGTAAGATTATTTTGCTTATTTTAAGAAATCTTACTAAGCAAAATTTGCTTACCCCATTGGGATTTTTTTTGCTTAATATAAGGATTTATGTCTAGTTTTATTTTTATTTTTTCTAGTTTTTGTGAGGTGCTTTTTTGCAGTGTACTGAGCAATCGACACACCACAGTGGACCACTTAACATCTATAATGTCCACAGGAGCAATGAGGAAAGTGTCAAGGGTGGTGATTCCCATACAGTCATAATATTGTGATATGACTGTAAAATGTGATTAATTTTTACATTTACATTCAATTAAAAACATGACACCTGCGACCCTGATAAGGATTAAATGGGTGGGGTAATGAATGGATGGATGGATGGATGGATAAAAACATGACAAAATGTAAATTACCTGAGTATGCGTCCTTGTCACGGTCAAGAGTGGTGAAAGCTTTGTTGCTGTGCCACGAGAGGGAGTCGCCAGCATTGCCTTGGTAATTGCCCAGCCTCAGACGGTACCAGTCGCTCTCGGGCTCAACTCGGAAGTTGTCGTACTCAGCAAACACCTGCCGTCCCTGCCAGTCCTCCATAACCACTCTCAACTTGTAGGAAGCCTGAGAGGTCAGCCAGTACAGGGGTTCCAGACCCAGCCAATACTCGCCATCCAGATTCCCAAAGCCTTGCTGTGCAGTGGAAGATTAATGATGATGTCACACTGCTCTTGAGCTCAGAGCTGTGTGTTTGGCTAGAAAATGTATTTTTCCCAAAACGCAGCTACAGACATTGGTGGTAAACTGCCAAAGCAGGGTTCTAAGTGTTGAGTACAACACCAAAAAGACCACAAGTGACTGAAAGATTAGACATTTTGGAGGTATTTAGTTTTTAAATACAATAAATATTACAGTAAATAAAAAAACAACATACTAGCAAAAGCAGCATAAGTGGTGTTTTGGATGCTGTTAAGCTGGTTACCTCATAGGAATGTGGCTTGTAAACCACCAGAAAACCACCGTATACTAGTGGTTCCTCAGCGTGGTTAAGCTGGTTGGACGGTATACTACACAACACAACAAAAGCAAAGAGCCAAAACATTAATACCACAAAACATTAAAACCATCTGGCCTCTGCAGGGCTATGCACTCTCACACTCTCAGTACTTACACATTCCTCCTGTAACCAGCATTAATCATTTCGGTGCCAAGGCAGCCCTTCTGTTGGTTCAGACCAGGTTAGCCTTCGCTGCCTTCACACATTGATTATTGATTATTGATTGTGCTTGCTCATCACCAAATGTTTAATTCTGGTTACAGGAGGAGGGCGTAAGGACATGTAGTGCATGTTGTTCTGAGAGTTTGGGGCTGTAGACCTTACACCAGTCAGATGGTTTTAATGTTGTGGCTCTTCAGTGAATGCTGGTTTTGTTAGTTTAGATCAGCACAGATCAGCTTATAACTTCATGCTGGTCTGTTTTTTTGCAACAGGGCTATAATAACATTTGAATCTACTGATTCATTGACATAACACCTAAAAATGAAGATGAAGAAGCTGACCTTGTATTGCTCCCAGTTCCTGAAAAAGTTGACAGAGCCATCCTGTCTCCTCTGGATGATGGTCCAGCCACCGTGGGCTCGCCCGTGCTCGCACCAAGCCTGCAGCAGCCGGTTCGAGTGGCGTGGGCGAAGCAGGTAGATGCCACTGGTGCTTTCACCTGAGTCCAAGACATGCTGGCAGTCATGCCATGGTCCTGCAGGGGGAGACACATTTGGTGAGGCCTTTGGGATGGATGGCTGAATTACACTTACCGGTAAATGCCCTTGGCCGAAAAAGAAACGAGAAGGGTGAAATCCCACCATGTCTTTCTGTATGGACCACAATGTACAAGCACGTACCATCACTGTTTATATAAGTTAGCATAACCATACTAACCTCGACTTGCTACTATCTACAAAGTAGCAGCTTCTGTTATATGAGTGTATCTGTGATATATTGGTATACCAGTTGTAAACTTTGGTTTAAAGAAATTAATTAATTCAAAAATCATATTAACATATTTCTGCATATTCCTCAAGTAGTCAACCAGTCATGACATGTTTAGAGTCAAGATTTAGCTTCTTTAGGCTAACATTGTTAGCAAAACACTAAAATAGCACAAGTGTTTCAATCAAAATACTTCACTAAAATATCACTCAGAACCACATGCAGATCTTAAATAAGGTCTCAAAGACTAGCTGATATGGTTTAAGACACAGTTTTACTTTCTATGTGCTATTAAAGCTAATAAAACTAATCTCTTAGCATCCATGCTACGTGGAGCAGGGCTAGTAAAAGGCTGAACTTTTGCTTGAACTGCATCTACATAACCATCACTAAAACTAATTTTATATCAGCACTTAAGACTCTGTGTTGTTGTTTGACTACCAATTACAGGAAAAAATACGCTATATCAGGAAGTTCTAGTGTTTGCTAGCAACATTAGCCTCGCGGCTCAAACAGGCTACATTTGGACTCTAAACATGTCTTAGCTGTTCAAATACAGTACCAGTTAAAAGTTTGGACACCTTCTGGACATTCAGTGTTTTTCATGATTTAAAAATGTTCTGCGTTGTAGATTAATACTAAAGTCATCTAAACTCTGACTAAACACATCTGTAATTATTTAGTAAACAAACAAGTAAACAAACCAGAATATGTTTATATTTGACATTCTTCACAGTAGGCACCTCTAGCTTAGATGCAGCTTTCTTGGCATTTTCTCAGTCAGCTTTATGAGGTAGTCACCTGGAATGGCTTTCAGTTAACAGCTGTGTCTTGTCAAGAGTTCATGACTTGCATTTATTGCCTCTTAATGTGTTTGAGACATCAGTTGTGTGTCTACTTTGAAGTAAAATCTAAAATATGTTTTGGTTTGTTTAACACTTTTAAGTTTACTACATGATTCCTTATGTGCTCCTTCATAGTCTGGATGACTTCAGTGTTTGTTTATAATGTAGGAAAAAAAGAAAAAAAATGAAATAAAAACATTGAATGAGAAACCTTTGACTGGTACTTTACATCTGAGGAAAGTGGGAAATTGTGTTAATATGATTTTTCAGTGAACCACTCTGTGAACTTTAGAAGGTTAATAACACTGTGAGTGGCATTTTTGGGTAAACAAACTCAGGAATGATCATCCATACATTCACGGCTGGAATTTGTTTCCTTAAGTTGTCCTCAGCTGGGTGGTATACGCTGATAATGAGCATGCACACTAAGTGAGTGCTAGTGATGGAGTGTGACGGAGCTCTCTAATGAGTAGATCCTGTGGAGGAGCCAAGCAGATTAAGGGACGCCTTGGAATTCTGGTCTGTTTATCAAATCCCCGGCAAGGTCACGTACTGTATACACACAACCTATCTCTCAGCTGCCGCTTATCTGTTTAGTGCAGAGGAATGTCCAATAGCATTCTCCCACTAAGCCCACAAGAAACATTCTTATATTAACTATAATGCATCACCCTCAACATGCACAGGATGAGACTTAGAGAAAGAAAGTGTTGGTACATCTGCAAAATCCCAAATTCATCAAAGAATTTCAAATGAAGGCTTTAGGGTTAGAAATTATGATTGACACCAACATATCTGTGTTGAATATATATGGAAAATATCCATCCATCATTATCTTAATCCTGATCCTGGCGCAGGTCAGGGCATTACAGACTACCTTAGCCATGCCCAAGACAGGGCGCCAATCTATTATATGAAATATTCAGTGAAAATGGTATTACCCATTTAGATAAATGAAGATGATCTGCTAAGATTTTAAGACACTTTATGGCTGTTATCTATAAAAACAGACAATAGAACAGACCAAATTAACATTAAAGATGGGTTTACAATGATATTTATCAATCTATACTAGTAATAGGTTTCATCCAATCTTAATAGTGTCAAAAACATGGTGGTACATTCCAATACACCACAGATTTTTACAGTACTGTATAAAGCATCATATTATTCTACACATACCATAATACATAATCATATAGCTGTCAGTATATGTACAGTACTAGTTAAAAGACTGGACATGCATTCCTCTTTCAATGTTTTTATTTTTCCTACATTGTAAATAAACACTGAAGTCATCCAGACTATGAAGGAACACATAAGGAATCATGTAGTAAACTTAAAAGTGATAAACAAACCAAAACATGTTTTAGATTTTAATTCAAAGTAGACACACAACTGATGTCTCAAACACCAATAAATGCAAGTCATGAACTCTTCACAAGACACAGCTGTTAACTGAAAGCCATTCCAGGTGACTACCTCATAAAGCTGACTGAGAAAATGCCAAGAAAGCTGCATCTAAGCAAGAGGTGCCTACTGTGAAGAATGTAACATATAAACATATTCTGGTTTGTTTACTTGTTTGTTTACTAAATAATTACAGATGTGTTTATATTATTATATAATATAATAATATATATAATATATATATGTGTTTATTATTATTATATTATTATATTTATGACTTTGATATTAATATACAATGCAGAACATTTTAAAATTACGCTGACATGAACCCAAGACCACATCACTGTGAGGCGAGCATGTTAACTACCAAGCCCCTGTGTCACCCCACAGTACCAAAATACTGTCTAAATCAGTTGATATTTGTTCTATATTTATATGCATAAGCTAGACTATTTGAGATTATTTATGAACCATTGTTTGAGTCGTGTGTACATACAGTTTAGCTTATGTGTGACTTTAACCTGCTGATAGTTACATTAGCCTTGTAGCCCACAAGCACTGTGTTTTGGCTGTTCATCTACATTTAAGAAGGAAATGAAATTTAGCTGTTTTGGACTTCACCTGGAGTTTTTGTGACGGGGAAACTTATGAAAGGTGCGTCTGTAGGGAGATCTGATGATGGGGTAAAGAACTCCTGAACCTCCTGTTTTGTTTCCTCCTGGTGCACAGGGGCGCTCTGATCCCTCTGAACATTGCTGACCACGTGTTTAGTGTCAGAGCTGTCGTTCTGCAGCTGGACAGACTGATCAACAATGGATGATGCAGATTCCTGTAAGCAAAAATGATCATTAATATATGATAAAATATTCCAATGCATATATTGTTTAATTACAGGTGTAGAGAAACTACTCAACCTGCCCATATCATAGAAAACTAAATGTTCATTTGTTGCTTTTTAAAGAATGAATAAGCATCTTATTAAAGGTTTTGTAAAGTTTGTGTGCTCACATTCCTGACCTCCCTGTCTTCTTAGGCTGGATTTGCTACCAAACAATCCATTTTGCCCTGAAGTGGGCCCCTTCCCCCCACTTGACTGATTTGTGCTGGACAGCATCATCACCACCCCCATTTAACAGTCAGTCACTGCCAACCTAACCCCCACCCCCCACACACACTTAACTGACACTTGCCTCCTGGTAACATAACCCTCAGGACCGACTTTTAGCACCATGGGGCAAACCCAGCCCCCCTCACCACTACCACCACACTTCCCCATACTGACATTTGCCACTGGCGATGACTTTCCCCAACTAACCGGTGGTCTCCAGAAGTGGTTCCCGAGGTTGTTTCTACATCCTTGTGATGTCTCTGCTCTTGTCACTGTGAGAATAGTGTACAGGCTATAGGAGTTTAACACTGGCTGCTATTTGGATGAGGACATCCAATCAGAACAGAGAGTATTTACATATATCAGTCTTAAAGGCACAGTAACAAAAGCAGTCTAACTCCAGAGAATTCAGACATTTTTATTACATTTGTTCACACAAATGTCATAAGAGAATAATGAAATTGTAATGTTTGGCACTAGGGGGAACAAGATGAGTGCAGGTTTATAAGAAATGACATTTAATAATAAATAAGACATCCACATAGGACAGATAAGGTCTCAACAAAAGAGGTACTCTAAGGTAGGTTAACACACAGGACAGCTGAGGTCTTAATAGACAATGTAGGCTAATATAGAGGACCATTGAGGTCTCAATAAACAAGGAAGAATAATACAGTGGACCACTGCGGCCTCAATAAACAAGCAAGGCAAACCAGCTAAGGTGCTAAACCAGCTAAGGAAGCTAACAAGCTAAGGTGCTAAAGCAGCTAAGGAAGCTAACAAGCTAAGGTGCTAAAGCAGCTAAGGAAGCTAACAAGCTAAGGTGCTAAAGCAGCTAAGGAAGCTAACAAGCTAAGATGCTAAACAAGCTATGGAAGCTAACAAGCTAAGGTGCTAAACAAGCTAAGGAAGCTAACAAAATAAGACCCTAACAAACCAAACACATACAAGCAAACAAAAGAACAAAGAAACAGAGACAGAACATTAAAAAGGCTGAAGACAACTGGCTTAAAATAATACTTAAATACAGTACTCAAGCAGGACTCGTGTTTGATATACACTAAGACTGATGTCAGGTGACCTCTTACCTGATGTGCTTTGGTGATGTTGATGAGCTGACAGTGTTTTTCCAGTTGTGTCATCAGCTGGCTCTGGTTATTCACCAGAGAAGTGAGGACCTCATACTTCCTCTCTAAATCTCTATATTTGTTGGATATCTGTAGCACCTGAGAACATTACATAAGGAAGTAAGAGCAGATCGGGACAGCTGTAATGAGAAAATCAGCTATTTTGGTACTGTATTGATCCCTACTGATTGTGTTTCTGTTAAAAATGTCTTTATCTCAATGGTGCCTTCTAAGGCACCTACTTGGGCAGCAAGGGATCAAGGCAGCTACCTTCAGGTTTCAGACACAGCCCTAATTTTGGGAAAACTACCATGCCTGAAACACCTGACTCACTAAAACTCCTATAAGTACAGCACATTTCAGAACTCCAGCCCAATATAACCCCTCCCCTATTGTACTGTGTTAGGCGTAGTTCACAATCATTAACTAGTTATTATTATCACTTAAACATGTGTCTGTTTTACAAGCCACGGTTCCCTCACTGGTGATACCTGCCACATTCCTCATTGCTCCGGTGTTCATTATAGTTAACGAGTCCACTGTGATGTGTTGATTGCTCTGTACCACTCACTGGAGTCATTGTTTCCCTTTGGCATCACTGTTATGCTGTTGGGAGGCACTCAATGTCCATTCTCAGTACACCTTCACCACAGCGGCTCTAGAACATCTTACCTAGTTAGCAGTTTATGAGATCCTACCACCCTTCACCTGGTACCCTATTATCATGTCCTTTTGGCCATCAGTCACATCACGTCCTTTGTTCATGATTGTTTACACTCTTATTTATACGTACCCCCTCACATCACGAGTTCAAGTATCCAAAATTTAAAAAGAACCATTTCATGGACCAATAGAAATGCTTCAAAATGCCTTGAAATACAATCTCTTTACATTAACCTACAATAGTTGGAGATACATGATAGTCATACCACAGCAGCATTACATATATGTGTATCTTGAACTACTCAGTTGATTACATAATTACCTGTATAACCAATTAATGACCTACTGTAGATATGACAAGATGTTTTCTAAACTCTGGTGGAAACCCTGGACTACCTGTGAGGTAGAATTGAACAGTAGGCTCTCAAGACGCCGCTGCTCCATCGCCTGGTCCTGCTTCTGGATGATCTCGTGCAGCAGCTGGGCATACAGCTGGGTGATGCGGGCGTTCATGCTGCTGCTCTCTCGCTGCAGAACGCTAACCTCACTCGCCAGCGCCCCTTCCTGCTCCAGCCGGCCCCGCAGCCTCTCCAGCTGCTCCTGCTGGCGGCCCAGAAGGGCACGCAGGGCTGCCATCTCTGTGCTGTTGGCCCGGGCTGTCTCCGTGCTCACACACAGCGCCCCCTTCAGCTTCTGCTGGGGAACGATGAAAGTGTAGGAGCAGCGGCCCACTTTTGGGTCAGAGGACCGCGACGGGCGTTTCTGGGCGCCCTCACTTTTGGAGCTGTCCGGATGGGAAGAGTCACCACGGCCGTCCACGCCCAACATCCCCAAACCCACGACCAGCAACAAAACACATGACACCCGGATCTCCATTGATGTACGCAGATGGTTGTTCCTTTCGTCTACTGTAGGCTTCTCTGAAACGACAACATATAGTGTACTTTAAAAGAGATGGCTCTTCAAAGGTTCTATAGTAAGGAAAATGGTTCCATATAGAACCATCAAAATCTCAAAGGGTTCTTTGTAACATGAAATGGTTCTTCAGCTTGATGAAGAACGTGCTGTAGATGGTTCTGTATAGAAGTCTTTTGATAATGGTTCTATATACACTCTTAAAAAAGATGATTCTTCAACAATCATTAATAAAGAAAATGGTTCTATATAGAACCATGAACACTCAAAGAATCCTTTGCGTGGATAAAGGGTTCTTTCCATGGTGAAAGGGTTCTTCAGACTGATGAGGAATGTGTTGTAGATGGTTCTTTACAGAACCTTTCTGAAAATACTTCGATATATAGCCCCCAAAAGAGTTCTGCTGTAGTTATGATGTCATGTTTGTAATAATAGAGGAACCCATTTTGGTGCTATATAGAATCATTTTCAAAAGGTTTCTTTATACAACCACCTACAACACATTTCATCATGCGAAGAACTCTTTGGGTTCTTTCAGTGTTTGGGGTTCCATATAGAACCATTTTCTTTACTATAGAACAATTGAAGAACCATCTCTTTTAAGAGTGTAGCACCAAAAAAGGGTACTTTAATTATTACAAGCCTGACATTGTAATGATAGCAGAACCCTTTTTGGTGCTATATAGAATCATTTTCAAAAAATGTTCTGTATAGAACCATCTACAACACATTCCTCAATCAATCTGGAGAACTGTTGCACCATGCAAAGTGTTCATGGTTCTATATAGAAGCCATGAAGAACCATCTTTTTAAAGAGCATTGTGAACTCTGTTGTGATGTTTCACATTTCTGTCTGTTAGTCTTTGAGAATGTAGTACAAAGGTTCTGCAGCATTGATGTACGCCAGATGTTCCTGTTTGGAGGTCTGAGCCTATTGCTGGACTAATTAGCATGTCAACATGAGCAGCCATGGTCAACACAACAACAGCCCAAGCCAACACTCTCCCCCATCCCATAGTTCAGAGTCAATACACATCCGAAATGAAAGGTTCCACACACACATATTTATTTTTTGACATTAGACTTGATATTCAGTAACTACTATGAAATGTATAAACATCCAAGAGAATGAAGTTTGGGTTCTCTTACAACTTACTGCACCTTAAATGTTGATGATGCGTTCTAATCTAAGTTCTGGTGGAACAAATGTCAATTAAATCTGATCTACTGAGACAACAGAACTTTATTTAGAACTTTATTTAATTTAAAAAGGTACACTCTTAGACAAGATGGTTCTTCAAGGGTTTTTTTTAGTAAAGAAGATGGTTCTATATAGAACCATGAACACCAAAAGAACCCAAAAGGTTCTTTCCATGGTGGAAGGGTTTTTCAGATTGATGGTTCTATACTAGATGGTTCTGCTATTGTTAAAATGTCAAGCTTGTAATAATTAAAGAACTCTTTTGGTGCTACTCTCTTAAAAGAGATGGTTCTTTGAGGGTTCTTAATTAAAGAAAATTGTTCTATATAGACCTATGAACACTCAAAGAACCCAAAGAGTCTTTTGCATGGTGAAAGAGTTCTTCAGGAATGTCCTGTAGATGGTTTTATACAGATCCTTTGTAAAATGGTTCTATGTAGTTCCAAAAAAGGTTCTGCTATTGTTATATCAAACTTGTAATAATTGAAGAACCCTTTTGGTGCTTCTCTCTTAAAAGTGATGGTTCTTTACTAAAGAAAATGGTTCTGTATAGACTGATGAACACTGAAAGAACCCAAAACGGTCTTTGCATGTTGAAATAGTTCTTTAGATTGATAAGGAATGAATGAATTAAAAATGGTTCTATGTAACCCCAAAAAAGGTTCTGCTATTGTTACGATGTCAAGCTTGTGATAATTAAAGAATCCTTTTTGGTGCTACTCTCGTAAAAGAGATGGTTCTCAAGGGTTCTTTAATAAAGAAAATGGTTCTATATAGACCAATGAACACTGAAAGAACCCAAAGGGGTATTTGCATGATGAAATGGTTCTTTAGATTGATGATGAATGTGCTGTAGATGGTTCTATACAGAATCTTTATGAAAATGGTTCTATGTAGCCCCAAAAAGGGTTCTGCTATTGTTACAATGTCAAACTTTTAGGAACAGGGGAACCCTTTGTGGACCCATCTACAGCACATTCCTCATCAATCTGAAGAACCACTTCACAATGAACATGGTTCTATATAGAACCTTCTTCTTTACTAAAGAACCTTTGAAAACTCTCTTTTAAGGGTGTATTTTATATTCGTTACATGTAAAGCGAGATTTCTAATGTTGATGCTGTCTGAATAGTAATTCACTCCCAAGTCAATGTTCTAATAAGCTGAGATTCTAGATTTCTTTGGAGTTCTAAGCCAAACGTCTCAACATTAAAACAAACATTATGTGTAATGAATGTAACATATGATGGTTCACCTTTTTGAATAAAATTAAGATCTTTTTCACAACATTATCATTTTTGGATGTTGCCCTGTACGTACCCCACTCAAACATCCTCCAGATCTACAGTCTCACAGTCTAGTCCCTGCAGTTTTCTGAGATTTACTGACAAATATACCCGACAGAACATCTTACCTCCGAACCAGGAAGAGCAGGTTTAGAAGATCCGCTTGCTGAGCTTGAAGATCGGCTTGAATTTGAGTCAAGACTGAACTCTTGATATGCAAACTCTTGTACATCAAGTGTACAAGGCCCGTCTTGCCTACAGTAACAACAAAGCTCTACCCCAGCCTACAGAGATCACAGAGTAAAGCGGAGGATGGAGGAGTGAGATACACTGACTGCAGCCAGATCAGCCCCTGTCCTGGACTCTCTAAACAAAGAGAGCAGAATAATTACAAAGAAGAGCCTAATAACACCTCCTCCCTCCTTCTCAACTGGCCTGACCTCTACACTGTCTCCACCTTCACCATTAAACAGAGCTTACCAGGAGACATAGCATTAACATTTCCGTCAGCAATGGCTGGAACAAGCCAACATAGACCACAGCTAAAAGTAACCTTTACACAAACTGCACACATCCTTCAATTAAATGTGTTAAACACACATAACACATAAAAAAACAAACATAAGTTATAATAGACTGGAGTTATAAGTGCAAAGTGAAAAATGGTCATTTAACAGTACAGAGGAACCTCAGTTTTTAGTTGTTAATCTGTTCTAAAGAGTCTGATAACCAAAATGAACAATAACTGAGGCCATATTTCCCATAAAAAATAATGTAAATCCAATTAATGTGTTCCAGACACTCCAAAATATGAACAAAAGCACATTTTATATAGAATAACTATAGTTTTACATACAGAACACAATGAGAAATAAACACAAAAGACTAATGAAATGGATAAATGAACATTTAACATCACTCTTACAGGTTTACACTCTGTTTTAGAGAGTGCTGGTGTGGTCCAGCTGCAGCCTTGTTTTGTACACCTGTTCTCAGGGTTACTTGACTTTAATTGAATTCCCTATACTAGTGTTTTGTTTCTTTGTTTGTTTTTAGCAAACTCAGAGCTCGTCTGATCATTTTAGTCTCGTCTGTAAACAAATCTGTGTATTTGCAGGCAGTCTGGAATACGCATCTTTATATCTGCAGTCTAGGGTCTGAAGCCTGACTGCCTTGATCCCTTACTGCCTAAATAGGTGCCATAAAAGGCAGCACTGAGATAAAGGCAGCCTTTTGTAGCCTCGTTTAAAACAACTTCAGTAAGCATCAATACAATGACAAATAGTAGCTTACTGCTAACTCTTAAAAACTGGCCAGACTTTATGTAAATTAGATTTGGGACACAACTTAATGCCTTAAGAACACAGCCTGAGTAGGCAGCATTGTTTACATTTTAGACACAGCCTAAACATACATAAAATTCTGCATTTTAAAATTGTTTGGTCAGGGATCAGCGGACTAAGGAACTGAAGTAATGATCGCCAGTTCCAATCCCGTTCATGCTGCTTGCCATGGACAGTTGGGGCCTGAGAGAGCAAAATTGGCTGTGCTCTCTCTGGGTAGGTAGATAGCACTCTCTCTCCTTCACTACTAAGTAATGTCTGTTGGCTCAGTTAGCTGATGTATCTAGGGTTGCCACCTTTCATATACTGAAATAAGGAACACCCATGGGGCGGTGTGTGTGTGTGTGTGTGTTTATTTATTTAATTATTAACAAATATTAATACATTACTTAAAAATATTTCTTAATATTTTATTAATCGTTACTACACATTACACTTATATAGCGCCTTTCTAGACACCCAAGGATGCTTTACAATCAACACACTTCATACACACTCCGGTGAGAAGCGGCAGCCAGTCGCGCACAGTGTACTCTCAACTGGAAGCGACCATCCACCTGGAGGACTACATTGAGCACCAGGGGGATCACCCAGGACAGAGCGCCAACCACATCTGGGCACACACACACACACGCATACATTCATTCATACACACCAGGGTAATTTTAGAGTATCCAATCCACCTGATATCCATGTTTTTGGACTAGTTACTATT
>BRDA01057455.1:0-13362 GCA_036984385.1 Crenuchus spilurus
AGACAGGGAGAGAGAAGGAGAAGAGAAAGAGAGAGAGAGACAGAGAGAGAGAGAGAGAGAGAGAAAGAGAGAGAGAGAAAGAGAGAGAGAGACAGAAAGAGAAGAGAGAGAGAGAGAGACAGACAGAGAGAGAGAGAAGGAGAAGAGAGAGAGAGACAGAGAAAGAGAAAGAGAAGAGAGACAGAGAAAAGAAGAAAGAAAAGAGAGAGAAAGAAAAAGAGAAAAGAAAAAGAAGAAAGAAAGACAGAGAAAAGAGACAAAGAAAATGAGAAAGGAAAGAGAGAAAGAGAAGACAGAGAAATAAAAAGAGAATAGAGAGAGAGGGAAAAAGAGAGAGACAGAAAGAGAATAGAGTGAGAGAGAAGAGAGACAGAAGAAAGAGAAAAAGAGAAAGAGAAAGAAAGGAGAAAGAGAGAGAGAGGGACTGAGATAGAAAGAGAAGCCAAGAGTGAGATCCAGAGAGAAATTGAGATCCAGAGAGATGGTGAGGGAGATCCAGGAAGCTTAAGAGAGAAGTCAAGAGACTGAGAGACAGATGATGAGACAGACTGAGAGCGAGAGAAAAAGAAAAAGATGGAGAGATTGATCTTATAGAGTCTCAGGAAGTAAAACTCTGTATTTCAGGACTTAACCCCAAAACTACAGAGTTCCCATCATCTGAACTTTCACAAACATTGTAAAAGCAGACAGAGAACAGTACAGAACCTTCACTGAGGAGGAACCAGGAACCCAAAACTGAATCCGATGGTGTAAAGAATGTATTAGATGTTGTATTGACTCCACTCAGCCTGTCCTGACATTTACTCTTAAATACGCTGAACTTAAAGATACAGATCTGCTCCTGTCTGCTGGAAAAGTCCATGCAGAGCCTTTACGGTGCACTACTGGACCTGACCAACCTTAACCAGAACATTTTCCCTGGACTTTACTGGAATACAGCTGTAGGGATTAGCTTTAGTTTTATTATGGAAATGATCATCTGGTATCTGGGCTGTGTTTAGTTTTCACTGCGATGATCTCAGGCGCACACAGTCTGGGTGAGGTTGGCGGGCTGCAGTAGATAAAGTGACTCATACAAGATTTCATCTCAAAATACATCCGATGACCAGAATCAGTTACGGAGCAGTCGGCTCACCTTGCTCCCAGATGACTGTTTAAAGAGATTAACACTTGTTTCTGAGCAATTAACATCACTATGTGAGTGTCCTTCACAGCTAACGAGAGCTCCACAGGAAGCGGGCAGCCTGAGGGACAGAGCAGGTGTAACATTAAAACCTACAGCGAGACCAGATTCTTCTCAGTACGACCTCCACTCACATTTACTAAGTTACATTTCTCCACTTCATCTTCACAAACAAATCCAGAACGGAAGTTTGGAGGCACACATGTAGACTTAGACCTATCAAATAAAAACATTCAGCCTCAAAGAGGTTAATTATCATATCATATCACACAGCGGTGCTTTAAAGTGTGTGAACCCTTTAGAATGTTCTATATTTCTGCATAAATATGACCTAAAACATCACACAAGTCCTAAAAGTAGATAAAGAGAACCCAGTTAAACAAATGAGACACAAATATTATAATTACTCATTTATTTATTGAGGAAAATGATCCAATATGACATGATGGTGAAAGTGAAATTAGAGTCAGTTGTTTTAATCAATGTGATGACAATCAGGTGTGAGTGGGCACCTGTTTTATTTAAAGAACAGACAACTATCAAAGTCTGCTCTTCACAACACGTTTGTGGAAGTGTATTGTGGCACAAAGGAGTGTTACCTCCTCAGGAGTGGTCGACCAACAAAGATCACTCCAAGAGCAAGGCGTGTAATAGACAGCGAGGTCACAAAGGACCACAGGGTAACTTCTAAACAACTGAAGGCCTCTCTCACATTGGCTAATGTTAATGTTCATGAGTCCACCATCAGGAGAACACTGAACCACAATGGTGTGCATGACAGGGTTGTAAGGAGAAAGTCACTGCTCTCCAAAAAGAACATTACTGCTCGTCTGCAGTTTGTTAAAGATCACGTGGATGAGCCAGAAGACTATTAGAAGAATGTTTTGTGGACAGATGAGACCAAAACAGAACTTTTAGGTTTAAATGAAAAGTGTTATGTTTGGAGAAATGAAAACACTGCATTCAGCATAAGAACCTGATCTCATCTGTGAAACATGGTGGTGGTATCAGGTTTAGGCCTGATTTGCTGCATCTGGGTCAGGACGGCTTGTCATCATTGATGGACAATGAATTGTGAATTATATCAGAGAATTCTAAAGGAAATGTCAGGACATCTGTCCATCAACTGAATCTCAAGAGAAGGTGGGTCATGCAGCAAGACAACGACCCTAAACACCCTAAAGTGGTTCTACCAAAGAACGTTTAAAGAACAGTTACAATTCAAGGATGTACTCAAGGTTTGGTTTCATTCCTTCAAAACACTAATTTCCAAGATCACCAGGCTGTTCCTTCCTACAGGCTTTACCTTCGGCCTTAATCAACCCCACCTGACCCACCTAGTCATTGCCTTCAGATGTTTTTGATTAGCTGAGTGAGGTGTGTTAGATTTGGGTTGGAAGGGAAACCAACTATATTAACACATGAAATTGACATTAATCAGCCTTTTCTGTTTGTACCTCTAATTCTGTCCACTTTTTCTGATGGACTCGTTTCTGCTTCACAACTGAGTCATCAGTCCGTATTGGACTTTTCTCAACACAGTCTGCTGGATTGTGAACTTAAATTATAATAACTAAATAAACAAACCATACACATGTACGTACAGTATATAGACACACCAAATCAGAGACCATCTGAGAAACTGATTTTTAAAGGTATGTGGGCAGTAAGGTCCAGTTTCCAAACAGGGATTAAGCTTATATATTCTTTTAATGGACAATATCAGTTCAAAATGCAATGTAGTCCAGGACTAGTCTTAATCCCTTAATCCTGATTGTTTATTTGACCAGAATATTAATGCACTGTAACTGTTTCTGTGAGTTTGCAAGTTTAACCAGCTAATCAGTACCTCATTAAATTAAACCAGGTGTTAAATCCAGACAGTGGCTGAAGCTCGCTGAGAAGATGGAGAACCACACTTATGTTTCTTATGAGTCACTCAACCATCTGCTTGGTGTGAATCCAAAACCTTCCCCTCCATATGCTACCTGGGAAGAGAAAAAAGAAACAAACTGATGCGAAAGTAGAAAATACGAACTAGAAAGTCCTGTAGTGATGCTGCTAGAAATCACTGAGGAGACGTTTCATTACAAACATCCCAACGATAAACTAATCCAATCACAACAGAGCTTTAACTTGCAAATTAGAAGGAGGACTTACTTACAGTCACACTCCTGTAACAAAACTACAACTTCCAGGTACAACTTACAGCTCCCCCTCCCTCTAAGCTGCACTCCAGTCCTGCCTCCAAAGCCCCACCTCATAAAGGATGCTGAGGTATATGCTAGCGAAGCTAATCACTGAAGATGTTGAGTTTTACCAAATGAGAACATGCATGGCACCAGACACACCTCCTGGCTTTGAATGGTTGTTTTGATTAGGTTGTGATGGGTTCTTGCAAACTGCATTAGGACCATTGATGGAGCCAGGCAGATCACATGTTTTATGTACTACTGTCAGGACAGAGTGACAGTTATTTTCATAGGAGTTTCCCACCATAGCTTTAAGTGTTGTTTCCTAACACTATTAGCCCAGCTGGGTACAAACAAGTCTTGTTCATGGCTTAAATGTTGGCACAATGTATAGATGTCCTCTAGGGTTAAACATAGGGGCCATCTTGGTTGTACACTGGACCCACCTGAAAACACCAAACCCACCCATGTAGTCCTCCTAAGGAGTTACTGTTTACATTTATCTGATATAGACTGCCCACCTAAGTCCCACTAATGTACCATCATAACCAGAACCCAGCTAGTCCATGGTCAACCCATGTGGGTCCCACTGGAGTGTGCTGGCTGAGTTGGATGTGAGTTTAGGCAGTGACATTAAAAATGAGCACTCAACATGGAAGCTTCAACAAAAAGAGCAATTGGAACCTGGACTTGTGTGGCTGCCCAGTGACATTGCAAAGACAACAGGAGAGTGGACAGACTTGCCTATAAGGACATTGATTTTTGGGTGACACTGAGTACCATTTTCTCTATCTAGAGCCCAAACCAAACCTTCTCTCATTGGATCTCCTCTCATTTCTCTGCATTGCGGAGGAACTGGAAGCTGTCTGTATTCACTCCATCAATCCCGCTCTCTCTCCCTGGCGCGAGAGGCCCGGCCCAGTGTGAGAGCCAGAGAACCACAGAGATGGAGAACTAAAGAAAATAACCATGCCTTATACCAGCGAGGTTACATCAACATGGTAGCTACTCAAGAATAACAATGTGCCAAAAAAACGTCGTCTAAAGAGCTAATGTGCCTAAAAACCTTTTCAGGGGATAAAGATTTGAATTCATTTTTTGTATTATTAATGCTTTATTATGATACAGTGTATGACTGATACGCAGGCAGTGGTGGGCAGCATTATTTCTCTTAAGCAGCAGCTGGGCTTACCTATTTATTATTCCAACAATTTGTTTTCATTTTATGCCTTCGGCTGATATGTGAGTAAGAGTTGATGCAGGTCCACAGGTAGCAGCTTCATCAAGCAAATGTTTTCACAAATCATTATCCAGGACTTGGGCGGAACGGTCAGGATTATAAAGTCCAGGCATCTTCGGATGGACACGCCGTGTGATGTCAGCATGTTAGGCTTTGAGATGAGATCGTCATTGAAAATTTTCCAGACAAGTTCCTAAGCAACAGATCAAGTGTGTCCATTCTCAAGTCTGTATGAAGGGTTCACTCATGACGTTAAAATAAACCTAAAACATCTGCCGCAACTTCATGAATGATTTTTGGCATCACGGTCAGTCCAGTTTATGATCTAAAGTGAATTATGATTGAATGGATGAGACAAGCTTAACACGATTAATGACGTTTGGACTAGCCCTACAACTTGCAGGTCCCTCCCCCTCCCTCTCCGCTGCACTCCAGCCCTGCATGCTTGCAAAGCTCCTGAAGCTGTTCACTGAAGATACTGAGCTTTGCTGAGTGAGAACATTCATGGGTGGAGCTGGGGATGGTGCACAAGCAGTGACTGACAGTCCATCAGACACTCCTCGTGGTTGTTTTAATTGGATTCTTGCAAATGGAATTAGGAGAATCAGGCTCCACCAAATTAGGTGAAGCCTGATTTTTTCACAGATTGTGTCTCATATACTACTGTCAGGATGTAGTGACAGTTTTTAACGCACGTGATGTACAATTTTTGGTATGACAGTCAGCCCAGTTTATGATCAAAAGTGAAATATGATTGAATGGATGAGACAAGCTGGCAATGGAAATGTGATTTGGATTAGTATTTGGAAGTTTAGATGTACAGTATTTGATGCCATCTTTACCCATCTGACATAAAGTGATTGAAAACCATCCTCCATGGCTTTGCTTGTTCATTACATTGTGACTGAAAGTACATCAACCCTGAAAACGTTGGCCCAATGCTGTTGATTGCTTTGCCAGGTTTTGAATCAGCAGTTGTATCTTTGAAGAAGCTGAGAACATTACAGACAAGCTTAGGATCGTTACCTTGACACTACCATACTGAGGTGCAGGCACACAACTGTGGACGACTTTAATAAACAGAAGTACATTTAGATTAAATCTGCTCTCTTTTCAATTAAGCACTCTCCAGCTTTAGGGCCAGACTGCCATGCCAGGCTTCAGCTAATGAAAAGGAAAAGGGAGCGAAGGACACAGGCTGAGTGCAATAATTTCATCATGGTGGACAGCGAATGAGCCCTGAAAAACAGACGAGAGAAATTAATCAAAATACGGCAAAGCATGTAGGCCCGAAACACGAGCAGCTGGAAGCACTAATGAGATCCAGCTCGAGGAGGTTGCTAAGTGACAGGGGCCAAGCGGCCGGCCCGAAGCCGCGGCCGCCATTCTTCACCTCCCCGGCCTCCTCTTCCCACCAAAGCCGTGCTCTCTCTGGCAGGGCGAGACAGGGGAGGATGGGGCGGCCCCAAAATGAGAACCAGACCTTTTCAACCCCACCACTGGCTCTCCTCGCCCCCGGCTGCTTTTTCTGTGTCTTACGTTGAGGAAAAAAACAGAGCGCTTCAAAAATAGATCGAGGATCGCGTGCCAATGGGGTTTGAAGACTCACTTTTTTCCACTCCCTCTAGTCACGCAAGTAGCCTGACGAGACCTTGAAGAGCGAGGCAGGGAAAAAAAAACAACACAAAAAAACAGGGAAGAGGGAAAAACAGAAGTTCCTCTGGAGGTTCTTCAGGGAGAGAAGGAAGCTGTTTCAAAGAGGGTGGAAGTGCCGGATATCTCCAGCTGCAGGTACTGGAGACTTATAGATAACGTGACCCAAACTGGCCCATAACTATGTTTGGGAATGTTCGACCCAGATCTACAGCCTGTGGGGTTGCCAATATTCACTATTAATTCCACATTTCACAGAGATTTGGTCTTTGAAGCACATTATGAGACACTTGTTGATTTAAAATAGCATCTTTTTGGAGCCGACCAGTCCGACTCATTATAAAAGTGTCTCTTTAAAAACGAGACGTAAGACTGCAGGCTCTTTCTCTGCTAAAGCTATTAACTTCCTCAGTCGTTATTGCCATTATACTCTGAGGACTGTGCCAGCCCCAGTCAGGAGAGGGGCACGAGGGCTTTGGAACAGCTCAGTAAAATGATGCATTTTTAGAAGACTTTATTACGACTGGCCACAAGACGTCTGTAAAGCCTTCAAAGCATGCTAATTGAACATATCAGCCTGTTTTCTGCTGTCAGCTTTGCAAGTACGTCTCCTTTCATTTCAGCATTCGGACGAGAAAAAGGAAATGAAAGAAGAATTTTGAACGCAAAATGAAAGATCATGAATGTTTTGAAAGAAAATGAGTTATGATCGTGAGCAGCATTGTAGGGCTGTGATAATCAGCACTGATCTACATTGTGTGATGCTGAGGAGATGGAGGCTACATACCACGCCCTCACCTGGCCCTGGAGAGCCAATAGTAACTCAGCACACAATGGCGCAGATTACAGGTGAAGCTCCAGGAGCACACTAAACTGAATAAAGAACCTAAATGGACTGTATATGAACTTACTAAAAGGACGTTTAAAGGTGTTTGGTGACTTTTTTGTTCACGGTATGTAAATAAAACAATTAATTAAGCCACGCCCACACATGCTTTGAGTGACCTTGACAGAGCTTATCTCTGATACTAACATTGATTTGGGACACATCTGCCGTTTACTAGCTACCCAACGTACCACGTGGAATGATTGCATAGAATTGGCCCAGATGTGGGTTTCAGAACCACTGTATTTTAATCTCTTTGGGTCAATCCTGTTGAATAAATATTTTGATCATAACAGAAAATTAAATATAATAACTAAAATCTGTTAGAGGCACTTGTAAACCTCCACTGTCAGAATTGACACTTTGTGGTTTAAGAACATCTTCTAGATGTTTGTGTAACTTCTTAAATACATTTAAAGGCAGGGAGAGGCAGATGGGGCGGTCCTTAGCGATGTCCTGAGTGTTTATTGGTCAGTTTTAAATGCAGGAATCAGATGAGATGTATCTCAGCCTCTCTTCAGAGACTCAGAACTCTGGATCAGGTCTGATCTCCAGATAAGATGGAGAATAAAGATCAGACTCTATAGACTCAGATGTTTGACTACATTTATATTCTGATAACTGTACCTGGACCAGTTCTGGACCATGCCGGCTACCATCGATGTTGCTCTCAGGGTCCATACCTGTGGAAAATAAAAAGCATCCCAGCAGAGCACATCACTGAAACAACAATGCCCCTGTCTGTTGATGTTAAAACCATATGTTTAAGTTCACGACCTCTACTGAGCAAACACTATAAAGCACATCTTGAGCTCTACAAAGCAAAAAATGACCTCTTAGCAAGTGAGAACATATACAATCTAGTCGAAATACATCATATTCCTCATTTTGAGAATGTTGTAAGCTTATTATACAATAATTTATCACATAACTAGACATTTCTAACTTGTGTTAAGTCATTTTACTAAATAAAAACTCAATATATAATACAAGTGCATGTAAAATATTTTGAATATCATCAGAAAGTTAATTTAATTCAGTTCAAAAAGTGAAACAGTGGACCAACACCAGCAGATGACATGACAAGGTGTTGGTCCACTGTGTTATATCAGGTCCAAAGTCAGCGCAGCGTCTACCAGGACATTTTAGAGCACTTCATGCTTCCATCTGCTGACAAGCTTTATGGAGATGCGGATTTCATTCTCCAGCAGGACTTGGCACTGCCCACATTGCCAACAGTACCAACACCTGGTTTAATAACCACAGTATGACTGTGCTGGGCAGTAAACTCACCTGAGCTAAACCTCACAGAGCATCTATGAGCTACTGTCAAGAGGAAGATGAGGGACACCAGACCCAACAATGCAGACGAGCTGAAAGCTGCTATCAAAGCAACCTGGGTCAGCAGTGTGCATAAAACCTGCCTCCTTCAACCCCGTCCTTCATCAGAGAGGTTTAAAACACGTTAAACAGGCTTTGAATACTAACATCTGAGCTAGTTTGAACACAAATGTTACAGATATTAAATTCAGACCCTCTGGTAACTTCAGTAAAGGGGTATAATATGAAAACTTTAATAAAATGACTTAAAACAAGTAAAATATGGCAGATTTTAAGTGCAATAGTCTTAAAATAAGCTCACGATATTTTAAAAATAAGAAATATTAGACATGTAGATCAGATTTAAGATGATTTCACTTGCTAAGACATCTCTGCAATGTAGCACTGAACCACAACTATGTACTGGACAGATGAAACCTTTACGTAAGTGTGTACTGTACATCCTCTATCATTCACACCTCACTGGCCGGTGACAGCTTTCAGCAGGAACAGGCGGTCATTAATGAGCACGCTCAGAACCAGCACTAGCAGGGTTTGGGTTTCATATCCTCACAACACAGAACAGTCAGTGTGGACCATTCGGGCTTCAGCTTCGTCTCATCAAGCAAGAACGTTCATGCCAGTGAATGATGTAATGTGAGGTTGGCTCTCCTTACCTGACCCTCTAAGCACGAACAACCAAACGCATGGGATGTACACACTCACAACAGAACATTATGATCACCCCTGGTTTGGAGAGATGTCATGTGACAGGGTTTGCTGCATGTATAAGCGAGCACACCAGTCAGTTGTAGCAGATCATCATGAGCAGAGATGTCCAAAGAGAACCAAATTAAATAAATGAGACAGAAATATAAGAATTGCTCATTTGTTTGAGGAAAACCATCCAGTAGTGCAGGGGTTCTCAACTGGTCTCAGCCAGGGACTCACATTTTCTCATGGTCATTAAGTCGGGACCCACTTTTATAGAATACAAACCAAACAAATGTATTTATGAAAAATAGCCTTCAAAAACACATTTAAATACACATGTGCATGTAAAGAGAATTTAAGAGATTTCAGGGGGGACACGACTGGCTTGATTCGGGGGGTTTGAGGGGGTGCTGGAACATAAATTAATATTATTAATACATATTAATAAATTACTTACAAATTATGATAAGATTATAATATACTAATAATAAGAAGTGTTATTAATAATAAAATAAAATCTATATTTATCATTAATAAAATATTATATATTATTGTTTATAAATATTTATAAACTGTTAAAAGCACGTAGCATAAAATTATCACCCAATTCTTTGCCTCCGAACATCATCACAAATTTAAACAGAAGAGTAATCAGCAGTGTTGCCAGATCTCGCAAAAGAAACAAGCAACCAGCTCTATGAAAGCCCAAAATAAGCCCAACTGCCAACCCACCACATTCTATAAAACAGAGGCCGCTTTTGAACAGTATAAATGTAAACATTTATTATGACATCACACATAAACAACACCAAAATTATGCTAAACACTTTTAATATAAACATTGTCAGGCTATGTAGGTGGCTATTTTTAGCTCATTTCTATTTTTTGTCATTGTGTTTTGGGGCACCGAAACCCATGTTTGTTAGCCTCAGTGTGCAGATTTTTTGTGCTTCTCGTCTTTTGCTTTGTTATGGGGAGCTGGGAGATAATCAAAGAGTTTCGGAAAGAAAGTCAAGCCCAAATAAGCAACTTCACGTTCAAAAACAAGCTCAAAAAACCACAACCCGCCACTCACGAGATTTGCAAGCGACTTTAGAAAAACAAGCACAAAGTCGTTTATAATAAGCGGACTTGGCAACACTGATAACCAGCAAATGGTGGTAACCATGGCAACGAGAATGCTGCGTGCTCTGTGTCTCTTTTTTCAATTTAAAAGACGAGGACAAAATCAGGTAAGAGTTAATTATTTTTGAATGGTTTTAAAATTTATTTATTTTTTACAATCTGTCCGCGACCCGCCCAGAACGTGTCCGCAACCCAAAAACCACCAGTTGAGAATCGCTGCAGTAGTACATGTCTGAGTGGCAAAAGTATGTGAACCTTTATTTTAAGTATCTGCTGTGACCCCCTTGTGCTAATAACTTAATATCTCCTGTAATTGCTGATCAGTCCTCAACATTGCAAGACCTGCATGACCCACATTCTCCTGAGATTCAGATGTCCTGTTTCCTAAAGAATTTGCTTGTATAATTCAGAATTCATTGTTCCGTAAATGATGGCAAGCGATCCTGGCACAGATGCAGCCCAAATCAGCCCATGTCCTCAGAAATCTGCCATGATACACTTCTACACATGTGGTGAAGATCAGACTTTACTAGCTCAGTTCTTTAAATAAAACAGGGCACCCAACTCACACCTGGTTGTCACTGTGTCTGTTTACCTGTAATCAGCTTACAGGGATGAGACTTCTGAAAGGACTATTAGAAGTTCAAGATCTTACCATCTTTCTCCAACCAAAACCTAAAAATGAGAGTTACGGTAGAGGATAAAAATTCATGAAATAGATGAAAAACGGCAGATTATGTTTCACTTTCCAGAAAACAGACCTTTTCTGAATGGTGTCAAACTGCAGCCCTGGAGGCCGGATTCCTGCACAGTTTGGTGATGTTCCTGATCAAACACACCTGATTCAGCTCAGCAGGTTTAATTGTAGTGTCAGAGCAGAGAAATCACCAAACTGTGCTGGACACGACCCTCCAGGACTGGAGTTTGACTCCCCTGGTCTTCACTCAACACCAGTAGCTCCCACCGCCGGTCCTGGAGAACCCCCTGCCCTGCATATGTTAAGTGTATCCTGCTCCCAATTCAGCTCAAGAACATGTTATTAATTAGCTGATTAGTTGGATCAGGTGTGTTGGGAGAAGGGAAATCACTCAAATGTTCAGGAGGAGCTCCAGGACAAGGGTTGGGAACCACTGCTGTAAAGGATGCCCAGATTACTGATGGTGACCATCAGTCATAACTACACTCTACATTCCATTACACACTTTCCATCCGATTTAACGCTTCCTTTGCCTGTTTGGTTAAATAATTACAGCATCCAGAGCAAGGGGGGTTCTAGAGTACCTGTTGCTTTAGGGCGCTCTCGGAATTAAGAGGGGCACATGTGGGGGACGGTATGGGGGCCAGTTTTAACCACCACGATCTTACTGGGGCACAGCTAGGGTCTAATGACGCCCCCATCCAGAATGAACAGCTGGCCGACTTGACCGGTACTACCTATAGTAAGGTGAAATATACCGATAGATATGGTCATCATGCAAAAGTTTGGACACCCCTAGTTAAGTTAATACTGCAGAAGTTGAGGTAAATACGTGTAAAGTGCCAAAACTTTTATAACTTTTGTACAGGCCACCATTTGTCAATTTTCCTGAAAAGCAGGATTTCAACGTTACCCTAAACCCAACATTAATGACTGTCCAATAGGAATGTCTTGCTTCTCTTTCCCCTTTTACAGGCTTGACTTTGGACTTAAGTTATTTGGTTAAACTGAGAAGCACTGTGGGCAGCTGCTGGGCATCTCCGTAAACAGATGGAAGCATGAAGTGCTGTAAAATCTGCTGGTAAGTGTTGACTTTGGACCAACAGCAGCAGCTCAAACCATCACAGACTGCAGAACCTGCACACTGGACTTCAGACAGCTTGGACTGTGTGTCTCAGACTCTAGGAGCTGATTTACTAATGAAATGTAAACAGAGGACTGAGTCACAGTCCAGTTCTGGTTCTGCTCAGTCCAGTTAAGACACTTCTGATGTTGTCTCTGGTTCAGGAGTGTTGATATTAGGAATATTAGATATATTAGGGATATTAAACAACTGCAGCTGGAGAGGTACACAGTATTTATTACAAAATGTTTTGTAAATTTGGTAAAATTATGAACAAAAATAAACTTTTTCTAAAGTCCTAATTCATTCAAATCCTGAGTTGTGGATGGAAATAGAAGTTTAATATGGCATGAATTCAAATCAAATCCTACATGTAGTTCAAGAAAGCCTGACTGAAACTGAGATGACCTCGTCTGCCACCGTAAGGAACGAACATCCTTGTGGATCTTTCATACTGTAAACCAACATCCACACTTCAGTCGTCTTGGAGACGTTGCATCTTGAAGACGTTAGCGTTCAGCCAGTGGCATCAGCTCTCGTGCCGACGCTCCAGTTTATTCAGAGGCTCAGCTACTGATCCATCCTTCATGAGCAGCTTCAAAGGTCAGATGCCTTCTGCTTTTTCAGATGATTAGAGCTGATTAGATATGGTCGAGTTTTTTTTTGCCTTCCAGTAAAATCGAGGCCCTGATTGAATTTAAAAGCAAAACAAGTCGAGTAGAGAATGTTAACATTAACCAACTGTTGGGCCTTCACAAAATCAATCTGAGGAACTTTGAGAAGATTCATAGACTCAGTTTAACCCTTTACCATCTTCAATGGTTTTCCAGCATTTTATCCAGTTGGGTGGCGGCTTTGAAGCTGCCGGTTTACATTCAGACAAGAAAATGTTACATTTCTGACCTCTAGTGGATGTTTTTTTAGCCTAACATACCTCTACCGATTGGTAGAGATGGTGCAATCACACTGTGTTAGGTTCAACACCTTCTTCAAGAGGATATATAGTGGTAACCCTACTTACTAGTTTAATCCGTGCAGGAGCCGAGCTCGTTAGCTGGTTTGCTCGTTAGCTGGTTTGCTCGTTAGCTGGTTTGCTCGTTAGCTGGATGCATTTTCCCCATAAGAATACATGTAAAACTGATTAATCCATGTCAGCCGGCCAATATACAGTATACTTTAATATGTAAATAATGTGTTTATATGGGTTTTTAAAACATAAACGAGACGAC
>BRDA01057456.1:0-11011 GCA_036984385.1 Crenuchus spilurus
TCTCTCACAGTGGACATGCACCTAAGATGACAATTTCAGACCCCTCCATGATTTCTAAGTGGGAGAACTTGCAAATTCGCAGGATGTTCAAATACTTATTTTCCTCACTGTATATACCTAAAACAATGGCCACTGGATGCTTAGCAACATTCATTCCCTACATCCCTACAACCCCCAAAAACTCACTCGTCCTGAAGTGATTTTAATACTGATAAACGTATCCAATCTGAATAGAGTTTATGAGTCAAGAATTTAGAATTGACTAGAAAACCAGCTGATAATGTAATGCCTCATATATAGGATAAAGTACCTGTAATTTATTCTTGCTGTCGGCAGCCACAATGGTGATGTCACCTTGATTGAAGAGAACGTCAAAGTCTCTCTTCAGAGCCACAGCTGAAGATGTGTGTACACGCTCTGTCTCCCAAAGCTATGGAAAAATATGGACATTACCATGTAAAAAAATGGATTAATAGGGTGTGGCTCAGCAGGCTAAGACACTGACACTATGACCAGAGGATCGCGAGTTCGAATCCCGGGCGTGCTGTTTGCCATCAACAGCCGGGGCCCGAGAGAGCAAAAATTGGCAGTGCTCTCTCTGGGTGGGCAGATGGCGCTCTCACTCCCTATCACTCTCACACTGCAATGTCTGCTGGCTCAAGCATCTACTGATTGGTCCATTCAGAGCTGAGAATCCTGCGCTTTCCTCCGAGCGCATTGGCTCCCCAGTGATGGTGTATCAGTGGTAGTTAGAAAAGAGATGGTGGCTGTATCGCACGCAACGGAGGAGGCTTGTGCTTGTCTTCACCCTCCTAGAGTCAGGGACAGACATTAATAGGTACAACTAAAAAATATTCTAATTCAAATATGTATAGATAACAGTTTATCATTTTAAAAACATTCTCTACTCTAAAAGTAATTAAACTTTAATTAAAATCTAAATTTAAATTCTGCGTACATTTCAGCTGTTTTATGAAAATGAATTATGCAACTGTTTAATATAAACGTAATTTAATGTGAACTATCTAGAACACAAAAAAAGTCAAAAAGTCAATGCACATGTAAAATGAGGAAGTGGATGTGATTATTCTAAGTTGGACATGTTCATGGAATTCGAATTATCTGATTAGAGTTGTTGCTTACTATGACTGTAAGGGTTCACCTCGTGGCTGAGGCTAATGGACCAGAAGGGAGAAACGCTCATGGACTGTCATCTAGACCAGCAGGGGACCGCCCTCAACGGGGCCTTTATCGGGGATCACTCTCCTCAGTGAGCAGCAGTTCCACCTGCTAGGGACTGCCTCCATTGAGCGTTGAGTGGTCTGTTTGGATCCTGTTTGGGTCCTCCTCTCAGCGCAGCAATTGGATGCTGGGGGCGAGCCCCTGTACCCTTATTGGTCAGTGCCAGCATCAGCTCTACATTGTCTACAGCTGTTCGCTGGTCATTTTAATGGTGTCCGCATCAGCAGTTCAGCACGGAGCCATCTCTTCAGCCATATCATTGATCATACCACCACCAACAGTCCTCCTCTGCAGACAGGCTTTCGTACGGGCTAGCTCACTCCCACTTCTGTCACCTGCACCTCAGTTTCTCAGTCACTGGCCTTCGTTCAGCCACTGAAGTTGGGGACGTGGTTGTCTATTAATTTCATGGGGTTTTTGGGAGTTAATGTGGCCTTGCCGGTAAACCCATGAGCCACTGGGACTACGGCCCGTTTTATTAGCGTGCCGCAGTTTCCGCAATGATTATTTGTTAATAATTATTGTTATTTGTTTGTTGTTATAATAATTGTTATCACTTAAGTATTTGTGATAATACTTGTGACTGTTTAAATAATTGCATTCAGGCCTATAATAAAGTTGAACACATGGAAACAGTCCAACAACATTACTGTGTCTAAAGTCTGTTCTCTAGAGTTCAATACTTACTCTAATTGTCTGGTCATCAGAGGAGGAGAGGAGGAGAGAGCCATCAGGGGAGAACTGCACACAAGGTACCCAGCTCAAATGACCACTACATTCAGCCATCTTCTTATTAGCCTCAAAGTCCCAAAGCTGAAAACCAACACCCACACACATTTTCATTTTAGAGGTGGGTAATCCAGGTCCAGAAAGCAAAAATCCACCCCAGGATTTAGTTTCAACTGCAGATATGCTGCAGCAGAGCCACACATGAAGTAGGAGCAAAATCCTGGGTTGGATTTTTACTTTCTGGACCTGGATTACCCACCTCTACTTCATTTAAACTGGACTTCATTGCAGCTGTGGACAGGAAGTGTACAACAGCAGAAAAATAATTTACCTCGACAGTGTAGTGGGACAGTGCTATGGCTAGCAACTGGCTGTTAGGACAAGCCTGGCAGTACTGAACTGTACTCAGACGACTTGTTCGGATCTCCAGCAACATTTCTTGTGTTGCTACATCAAACATCTAGCACAAAGAACCCATTGACACACAAAGTAGTCAGGCCAAATTATACATGTTTGTTTTCAACAAAATATGCAAACATAAAGAACTTATGTAGCTTCATTTAAAAATATGCATACAATCCCTGTTTCCGAAAGTGGAGCATATACATATCAACTGTGGGAACAAAACCTGCTATCTCCGTTCATAATTTGAAAACAGTAATTTGCATATATTCATACAGTACCCATCAAAAGTTTGGACACACCTTCTCATTCAATGTTTTCATTTTATTTTTCCTACATCGTAAATGAATACTGAAGTCATCCAGACTATGAAGGAACACATAGTGACTCATGTAGTAAACTTAAAAGTGTTAAACAAACCAAAACACCTGATGTCTCAAACACATTAAGAGGCAAGAAATGCAAGTCATGAACTCTTGACAAGACACAGCTGTTAACTGAAGGCCATTCCAGGTGACTACCTCATAAAGCTGACTGAGAAAATGCCAAGAAAGCTGCATCTAAACAAGAGGTGCCTACTGTGAAGAATGTAAAATATAAACATATTCTGGTTTGTTTAACACTGTTTTGTTTAATAAATAATTCCATATGTATTTCTTCATAGTTTGGATGACTTTCAGTTGGAAAAAAAACACTGAAAATCCAGATAGTGTGTCCAAAGTTTTGACTGGTAGTGTATATACTTGGAATGCAACCTTGTTACAATAATGGCTTTTCCATCCACTACTACTTTTTTTGATGGAAAAGCCTGAAATTAAATAGCACCCAAATATCAAAGAGTTTTCGCACTAGGATGAGGTGGAAAAGTCAGAATATCATTAAAGACGGAAGATGATGAGAAAAGACACTTTTGCTGTGCTTGCATTCTCAGGTGTAAAGTGGATCTTGTTGGATTAGTGCAGTGATTTTAGCCTCATCACATGGTTATGACTTGTTCTGTCTGGTATCGGCAGTAACACAGCTGAGTAGACATAGCAAATGGCTATGAAGAGAACTTTCAGAGCAAATACCGGGTTAAATCTCTCCTAACCTGTATTGCTTGTTTTTTGTATACCACAGTCTAAAAGCAGCCATGTATGGTTTTCATAAATGCTCTGAACAATCGCAAAGTTTTTTCAAAAAATGGAAACCAGGCTATACAGTATGTATATATATATATATATATATATATATATATATATATATATATATATATATATATATATATATATATATATATATGCATAAATATACTCTTTATTTAAAATGTATATATATATTTATATATTTTTATATATAAAAAATATTGTTGTTTAAAAAATGGAGAGTTGACCAAATATCCTTGGGCACCAGTGTAGTCTACATGTGAGAAACATTGTAATCACTTACAAAAACAGCATTCTTCACAGCACAGAAGACGCGCGAGCCATCTGCTGACCACGTGCTGCACTTCACAACAACACTTGTTTCCTCGTCGTTCTCAGGAAAAAAACTGTTGATGTTGACCGAGTTCCACTCGTTCGCAGATTTCACTTCAAAAAGCTGAAGCACACAAACAAAGCCAGCATCAAAACATGAAAGAGGATGGAATGAAGGCCAGTAGCATCCTAAGTGTTCAGAAATCCCCACCTTCAGAGTGCCATCACTGGAGGAGGTGGCGAGGTAGGTGTCATCAGGGGAGAAGCAGCAGTGATTGACAGGTTCAAAGTGTCCAAACATGGTGTTTTGAGAGGTTGGCTTATTCAGGTTCCACAGCTGTAAGTGATGAGATAAAGGTAAAGGTGGATGAAGTATGGAAAGATGAACAATTATTATTTAACTAACCAACTTGGTATATTTTCACTTCGCATCATCACACAACATCCACCATGAGTTTCTTTTTATAGTGGAACAGTAGAGGTCATTCTACCCCTAAAGCTTCCTGAGTGTATTATCTGTCTGAATGCCCATGTGTATTACACAGCAGGGGTGTCTAGTCATGATCCTGGAGATCTACCACCCTGGAGAGGTCAGATCCAACTAATTGTTGGGAGTTTTACAAGTGGCTTTTTGCTCATCCTTGTAGGCAGGCCAGTCAAGCACACACACTATGTATACAAAGTCACACTGATGTAACTCATTCAGACTGAAGAATGGCATTGTCCTGTTGAAACAGACATGAAGTCAACACATTGCCTCGGCTGTAGTGTTTGTCAGTATCCACAATAACAATCTTTGCATAATACAGTTTCAGGTTGCATTTCTTGAAGTGACACTGATTTTCCCAATGGTAGCATGATGGTTTCTCAAACAATACCACCTGAGGGTTTGATGATTATGCGTATTCAGCAGCAGTTTCCACCTTTGGCCTATATGCACCAAGATTGGGCAGCACGGTGGGTTAGTGGTTAGCACGTTCGTCTCTCAGCACATCTGAGCGGAGTTTCCATGTTCTCCCCGTGTCTGCGTGGGTTTCCTCCGGGGACTCCCGTTTCCTCCCACAGTTCAAAAACATGAAGATCAGGTGAATTGGCTACTCTAAAAATTACCCTGGTGTGTGAATGAATGTGTATGTGCAGTATATATGCCCAGATATGGTTGGCACTCTGTCCTGGGTGATCCCCCTAGTGCTCGATGCAGTCCTCCAGGTGGACGGTCACTTCCGGTTGAGAGTACACTGTGCACGACTGGCTGCCACTTCTGTGTGTGTGGTTGAGTGTGTGTGTAAATGGAGTGTGTTGAATGTAAAGTGTCCTTGGGTATCTAGGAAGGCGCTATAAAAGTGTAACGTTCATTCATTCCTTCATTTCCCCTGACTCCCTGCATCTTTTCATAATATTAGCAACTGCAGATGGTGAAAGATGTCAATTCTTTTGCATCTTGCACTGAGAAACATCGTCTTTGAACCTAAATCTCTCACCAGAATTGGCCTAATGTGGTCAAGCCTTTGATGGATGCCCATTTTATACTAAATGTTGTGACCTCATGTGTTACCAGTTAAACTGCTAACTGTGGAAACAGAACAGTGTTACTTGTCTTATTTCAGCTCTGTCCCTGATTTTTTTGAGCGTGTTGAAGCCATCAATTTCTAAATTTGTTTACATTTAACAAACAGAATTAAGTTTGTCATTGAAAACACTGAAAATTGTCCGTTAAATAAAGGTTCAGGTGAATTAGCAAATTTCAATTTTTTTTTTTTTTGCCAGTCTTCCCCTTCCCAATGTGGTAGTCACCATTTAACCCAACCCATCCACTAGGGGGCTCTCCCCATCACTTTGCACTGTCCCTGACTCTGGGAGGGTGAAGACATGCACAAGCCTCCTCCGGTGCGTGCGATACAGCCACTGCCTCTTTTCAAACAACCGCTTGATACACCGTCAGTGGGGAACCAACACACTTGGAGGTCTTAGCCTGCTGAGCCACTCGGGGCCCCAGATTTCAAATTTTATTGCATTTTTAGTGTCCCAAAGTTTCTATAAACAGGGTTTGTAACACAGGAAATTAATCATTAGTCTCTCACCTTAACATTGAGGACTTTGTCATTGGAGCAAGTTGCCAGCAGGACCTGCCGATTTGTATTAGTGAACTGGCAATGGTTTATCTGCTCCTCGTGTTCATCCTCAAACACACGCAACAGAGTCCCTCTTTCCACGTTCCATACCTACACACACACACACACAGAGACATACATTTATCCTTATTTCATTAAATATTTCCACAAGCTGCAATGTAGTGCAATAAACAGTCTACAGATGCAGAAGGAAATAAACACCAATCCAATTTTATACAGGGAGGAACAAACTAATGAGTAGGACAGAACAGACAGATGGAGCATGAAAAAAGAGACATTATTAGATAGAAAAGCTTATAAAAAGACAGATGAACAGCCTCAGGGAGAAGACTGACCTTAACCTTCCTGTCACTAGAGCAGGTTGCTATGTGACGGTCATCAGGGGAGAAGGCACAACACAGAACCTCATCATCATGAGCCTGGATCTCCTGCAGTTTCTCTCCAGAGGTACTCCTAAAAACCTAGAGAAGAGAAGCAGGGGAGCAAGGAGCGGAGTGAGGAATAAGTCATACTGGCAGAATGATAACAAATAAACAGAATTTTGTACTGATCATAAAAACAGCTGTCACCCGTAGTGTTCTGCTGGCCCCACAGGAGGCTATCTTGCTACCATCTCTGGAAAAGCAGGCGTAGTAGACAGAGTTCTGGTGAGGGCGCACTACCAGCCGTGATAGACTCTCCAGATTGCTTTTGTTCCTGATGCCACAAAATCAAATGTGTTAACAGAATCATACACACAATTCCACATTTTATAATCATATCCACCTTCCTAAGACGAGAGAGAATATGATGAAATGAACATAGATGGCATACACCCAGTCCAGGTAGAGCTGTCCCCTGCTAGCCCTCTCCTGCGCCTGCTGTAAGGCCTGTCTGTAGACCTCAGAGTTGTGAGGCTGAGACAGAGCCAGTTGAACCACATCAGGGAAGGGTCTCTGCTCCAGCTGATGACCATTCAGAGAGAGAAATTCCTGAAACTGAAGTCTCACCTCACTGTTCTGTAAAGAAGAGCAGAGAGACCAGACATAGAGGATTCAGCATTTTATCCATCCATCATCTTCCACTTATCCGTATCCGGGCTGCGGGGGTAACAACACAAGCAAAGTAGATCAGACGTTCCTCTCCCCAGCCACCTTCTAGCTCATATGGGAAGATTCCAAGGCATTCCCAGGCCAGCTGAGAGATATAATCTCTCCAGTGTTGTCCTGGGTCTACCCCGGGGTCTCCTCCTAGCTGGACATGCCCAGAACACCTCACCAGGGAGCTGTTCAGGAGACATCCTAACCAGGTGCCCGAACCACCTCAACTCCTCCTCTCGACATGGAGGAGCAGCGGCTCTACTCCGAGTCTTTCCCGGATGTCTGAACTCCTCACCTTGTCTCTAAGGGAGAGCCCAGACACCCTATGAAGAAAGCTTATCTCAGCCACTTGTATCCGCAATCTAATCTAACCAGGTGAGGGTTGGAACATAAACTGACTGGCAGACAGAGAGCTTTGCTCAAAACAGACTGGTACAGAGCCTGCATCACTGCGGATGCTGAACCAATCCGCTTGTTGATCTTACGCTCTCTCTTCAAGAGGTTGTTATTGTCATTTCACCAATATCAAACACCATCGAACACCATTCCTTCAGGACCAGGTGCAACACAGAACACATGACATTTGACAACATTCAATAAACATGCAGATATACAGGACATGTACTATAGTACAAGCCCTCTGACTAGACTGATACACTCTTACAGGACAGGGTAAATGTAGAGATACTACTGAGTGCTTAACTAGTAGGGAGCAAGATTCCAGGCTACATTGTTTTGTGTATTGTGAAAAGTGCACGAGTGGATTGCAGGTGTGCAAATGTGAACTGTCAGATGTTGGTGGAGTGTTCCAGTAAGATCAAGAATGAGTACTGAATAAGAGCAGTGAAAGAACAATAATATAGATGGATGGAGAGATAGACAGATGGACAGACCAACCAACACAACATGGCAAAAACCCATTTTTAAGAAGGTAAAAAAAAAACCTTGTTTATGGACATTTTTTCTTATTTTTGTCTAAAAAGAAAAAAATATTCTTAACAAGCAAGTTTTGCACAAGAAAAGTAAGCTAATTCTAACATAATGTCTAACTTTCTCTTAATAAGATATTTCAGCTCATCTTGAGCTTTATTTACCAGTTACAGGGTATAACTCTGGTTTGGTTGAAATTCCAGAATAAGAATAAGATAATTTTTCTTATTTAAAGAATATGACCACTTAAATTCTCAATTTAAGAAATACATTTACTAACTCTAATTCAAGAGTTCGAGTTCATTTTATATATATATATATATATATATATATATACACACATTTCTTAAGAAAAGCAATTTTTGCTTTTAAGAAGCACAATTTTCTTTCATTTTTGACAATTTAATTTAAAAACACATATGATGGTTATATTCATTTGCTAGTTATAAGAATTCTAGCCAAGCAACTTTTGCTTATCCCATTGACAGATTTGTTTTTCCTGAAAACAAGAAACATTTATCACATTTAGGAATATTTGGCTTATTTTAAGTAGTGCTGTTTTTGCAGTGAATGATCTTTATTGATCGTGAAGGATATTGAAGTGCTATAGCAGAAAGACAACAATTGAACATAAGCATATACTGTATATAAATTCAATTAAATAGGGGTGAAGGGTGGACATAATTAGGGCCCTACCAAATTCATTCACATATAATGCACATTATAAACATTGTACTCACAGTTTAATCCAAACTAGTGTATCTTCAAAAATTATGAAAAGAATATGTTTCTATATAATATGTATCTAAAAGAATATGCCTATATAATTGTTTGTGTTCATATGTGAATTCAAAAAGCCGTCCTATATTTCATATTCACTATATTTATATTTTATATTTTAATATTACAAGTTGCATGTTTCAAGTCTTTTTAAATGTTGACCCTGTTTGAATAGTAATTTAGTCAGAGATTCTGGACATCTGATCTGCACTAGTTATCAGCCACACTGATCAACAGTAAAACAGAAAAGGCTTAAAATATGTCACTTTAAGTTTAATGAATATAAAATATGACATTTTACCTTTTTTAATTAAGTTATGAACAAAAATGAACATCAAAAAGGGGGGCTGGGGGTTGATGTGGCAACAGAGATTTAGTCACGACAGGCCACCACAGAGAAATGTTACCAGTGAAAGCACTAGCAGTGCCTAAGTGAGGTAGGAATAAAAAGTGTCTATTCATATTTTTACGTGCACAAATAAGAGATAGTGATTACCTCCTGGTCAAGAACTGCACCATGCTCCACATAGTCATTAATTAAGTGAGCCGATCCCATTATTTGAGCCTTGTTCTTCACCCAGTCCAATGAAAACATCAGAGAATAGAGCTCCTGAGAAAAGAAGAAAAAATCCAATATTTGGAATCTTTTATCTTAAATTTTCTGAATGAATTACAGAAATAATAACTTGCTCATGCAAAGGATTATCCTTAAAAATAATTTAGAAACAAATCAGTATTTCGTTCTTGTTGTTTTTCAGTAACATTTAATGTGTAGATTTACATATTTTTCTGTTTAGCCTATGTTTGGCCGACATATGTTCAGGATGTGCTTCACATCATTTTGAAAAGAAACCCGAGAAACTCTTTACATCAATGAACTCTGATGAATATGACCAAAATATTAAGATTATTTACCAGTTTTTGCATAATTGCAGGTAATTACTTACACAGACGAACATTTTAAAAATAAGATTTTAAGTTCATTTTAAGTACTGTATTAAACTTATTTATTATATCTATATTATTTTTTTCCAAAAGAAAGGAAGTTGGCAACAAAGGTTAGGCAGGCAGTTTATGTGTATGCCATGACAAACTGGCTGAAAACGTATCTGTTTAGTTTAGCTTTTGGTAATTAATATTTTACATTATAGAAAGGTTGCAGATCCAGGGGTTTACTGACAGGGATTTATAGTAAACAGATGCTAGGGCTGTTTTACCACTGCTCACACGATCACTCAGGTTTGTTGATGGTGAGCAGAGGGATGCCAGTGTCTCTGGGAGCTCCCATGTCTGTTTACCTTCTGGCGGTCTCCTTTTAGGTAGGCTGTTCTAGATAGTTCTGCCGGAGTCATTATCCACATTCTGATAAGTCTCAAAATCTTTGTACTCTATAAACCCAAAGAGAACTAATTCCATCTGTCTTTTTCTGAGTGAGTGATTGCCCACCGGTCCAGCCAAATGCTGATGGAAGACTGAACACTATCTCTGCATGATGCCACCTTAGACCAGCTGCCCACCAACAGCCAACTACTGTGACCTGTTACAGATGCCCAAAACTACTGACAACAATCAAGTTTATATGGCTGCTACCATATCATTACTATCCTTCCCGTTTCATTACTGTCACCATCTCAGTACACCTGGACACTCCAACAGCATCATAGGATTGTGTGATTAATCAAGAACTTATAAGTAGTTGACCAGAGGAGGATGGGTCCCCCATGTGAGTGGTTCCTCCTAAGGGTTCTTCCTCCAGCTCTGAGGGAGTTTTTCCTTGCCACTGTCGCCATTGGCTTGCTCACTGGGCATTTGGTGTTTTGTTATTACTAACCCTGTAAAGCTGCTTTGTGACATCAGTTGTAAAAAGCACTTTATATATAAATTTGACTTGACAAACATGAAGTGATATAAAAGCTACCTTGGACAAACCAGCTCGGGCCATGTGATGCGGAAGAAACTGGTACCAGTATAAACCCTCCACATCTGCTGAAGTGGGTGGGCTATCACTGTATGCCTGACGGTACTGTCGCACCACTTTACCATGCAGCTCCTATAGGAAACAAAGTAATGTCGAGAACTTATGAAAATATGTCAGGCTGTATAAAGTCCATTAAATATACATCAAGTTTCTCAAGCAGCAAAACAAAGAAGCAGCTCAATAGTTACTTGTCATGCCACACAATCAAAGAGCAGAAAGCCTACAGCATATCTCTCTTTCACACTCTGAGTTGCTCCATTGCCCATGAGTGTAATGCAAATG
>BRDA01057456.1:11021-23670 GCA_036984385.1 Crenuchus spilurus
TTGTTTGATATTAAATATGTAAAGCTGCTTTGTGACAATGCCCATTGTAAAAAGCGCTATATAAATAAATTTTGATTTGATTTGATTTGATTTGAAGTGATATAAAAGCTACCTTGGACAAACCAGCTCGGGCCATGTGATGCGGAAGAAACTGGTACCAGTATAAACCCTCCACATCTGCTGAAGTGGGTGGGCTATCACTGTATGCCTGACGGTACTGTCGCACCACTTTACCATGCAGCTCCTATAGGAAACAAAGTAATGTCGAGAACTTATGAAAATATGTCAGGCTGTATAAAGTCCATTAAATATACATCAAGTTTCTCAAGCAGCAAAACAAAGAAGCAGCTCAATAGTTACTTGTCATGCCACACAATCAAAGAGCAGAAAGCCTACAGCATATCTCTCTTTCACACTCTGAGTTGCTCCATTGCCCATGAGTGTAATGCAAATGCAAGTTTTTCTTTTATTTACTTAGACTTTTATTGTGGTTCAAGTATAGAGGACTATAATGGTGCAGGACACTCACTGCTAGCTGACTACGGTTTTGCTCGGTGAGGAAGTCGAGCTGTAGATCGTGGAGATAATAGAGATAAGGCCGCTGGTTACAGTCCCGAAACAGTAAAGACTTATTCACAAACTCCTGCAGGACATCCTCCACCTCCTCCAGCTCCAAATCCCACAGCACAGACAACACCTGCACACATAGACACAGCCATGAACACATCAACATGCCACACACTCAGTTTCTGCTTTTTAACACCATAATGATTACACAATACAGCTCAAATGCTTCTCATTTAATGTCATTTTTTACATTTATAAACAGAAAAAAATGCATTTTAGATCATATTTGAAATATTTTGAGAAAAACAAGAAGTTAGTAAATGATCATTAACAGCAGATATTTACTAAATCATTATCATCAAGTTATCAGCTTCAGGAAATACGCTCTGGACATAAAGTATGTTATTATTATTATTTTTAATTCATTTTCGATTTCGGAATCATCTACAGCCATTTAATGGGATAAATGTGGGCTACAGTGGGGTTTCATCAGCAAGTAATGTCTTTCACTCATCACTGCTGCTCAGAAAATAGGGTCAAACTGATCTTTCAGCTAAAAAAAAATCTCTCTAAAGGAGCACAGAATAAACTGTATAATGAACTGAAAAGTATGGATTTTGCTTCTCTGGCTGACCTTAGCAGGCACTTTGACATCTTTTTCCAGCACACTCAGGTCTCTGTAGAGCTCACGGTGTTCATCCTTCAGGACCTGCACACTGGCATCCATGGCTTGATCCAGAGCTTCATAGTCGTATGAGGAAGATTTACGGATTCGCTGGAACTGCTTCTTCTGTAGCTGCCGCAGGTAGTACGCCCAGCGTTCAGGAAAGTCTCTCAGAAGAGCCCCAATCAGAGACACAACTAGAGGAGAACCTGAGAAAACACACAACCATTAACCCCGCACTAAAATTACCCCCCTTCTTTGGATGTACATTGTTTTCTCCCAGCCTTGGCATGATGCTCAGTCATCACTATTAATTACACCAAACTGGAGACAATACACCATGTGCATCTCTGGCTTTTGTTTGTTGTTAGCCATATTTGCCTGATGAGTCTGGTGTAAAACTTCAGCAAGTAAAGGTTTATGTCCCAGAATACTGATCGTAAATAAAAATTATTTTCAAAAACATTCTATTATATTAATAAGAAATGTTACCACAAAGATTACATTTCAATTGGAATGATGTGTAACCTTTCAGAGTCTTGGGCTATATTGGCTTCTTCTTTTTTTTTTTTACTCTCCCTATCACTTGTAATATCCCTGACTCTAGGAGGGTGCAGACTCACACAGGCCTGCTCTGATGCATGTGGAGTCAAGCTCCGGATCTTTTCCAACTGCTGCCAATACATCACCACTGGGCAGCCAACATGCTTGGAGGAAAGTGCAGGATCCCCAGTTCTGATGGATCACCTGGAAGACGTCTGAGCCAACGTGCCATCTTACCTGCCCGGAGAGAACACTGCCAATTTTTGCTGTCTTGGGCCCTGACAGCATGATCGGAATTCGAACCCTCAGATCATAGTGACAGCGCCTTAGTCTGCTGAGCCACTTGGGGCCCATATTGGTGGTTTTTAATATAATTTTTTATATAACACATCACAAGACACTGACACTATGACCAGAGGATCACAAGTTCGAATCGCAGTCATGTTGTTTGCCATCAACAGCCGGGGCCCACATAAAGCAAAAATTGGCAGTGCTCTCTCTGGGCGGGTAAATGGCGTTCTCGTTCTCCCTATCATTCACACATTGCAATTTCCGCTGGCTCAGGCGTCTACTGATTGGTCCAGCGCGTTGTATTAGCGGTAGTTCAAAAAGAGGCGGTGGCCACATCACACGCAACGGAGGAGGCATGTCTTCACCCTCCTAGAGTTAGGGACAGTGCAAGGTGATGGGGAGAGCCCCTTAGAGGATGAGATGGGTTAATTGGCTACTACCACACTGGGAATGGGAGAAAATTGGCAAAAATTATACATGCAATACGTATATAGTATAGTATATACGTAAATCGAGGACTACCTGTATATATATTAAAAAAATGTTTCCCATGCTAATGTTCAGCATCTTCTCACTTTGACATACTACGTAAACATATTCAAGCGTTACAATTAGATCAAATTTAAATTATCTAAATATTTTCTTTGGCTATCAACATCAAACAAAAACTAGTACTGACAGCAATGTTCAATGTGACGTTCTTTTTAATGCTATGACGTCTTGAATGTGTCATGTGACTTCATCACATTGGCAAGATCGGCAGCTTCTGAAGGTTATACTTAAAAAGCTTTAAACGTTCATTTCATAATGAATATAAAAAAAAACGCTCATAATGAATCACAGGAGCCAGAGACCAATGACACACAACTGAACACAACAAAATCTGCAATAACAATACAATTCAATGTTTCTCCAATGTTTCTGTTCTAATTTTGATACTGTACCTTTGCATTCTTTCACAATGGTGCGAGCCTGCTCTGGAAGACTATGAAGCTTCTTGTTTACATACAGAGCAAGAATTTCCAAAGCTTTCTCTTCATCCAGACCCCCCTCAACAGCCACATTGTACCTCTGACCTACAGACAAGCACAAATACACACAGAGTTACACATTTGAATGCTTAAATAAAAAAAACACACTTCTGTTTATCCTTAAAAGTCAAGAAAGACATGAGATATCAGGAATATTAGTGCCCAAAGTTCACCTATGGTAGCCAATAATGGTCTCTGGAGTGGCAGCTGTAGGACAAATAAGCGCCCTCATTGACACCCCCCTCTTTCTATTTATCTTATTCACTCTTAAACATGGGAAAGACAAGAGGGGTCATTGACCTAGGTCTTTAAAACTAGATACTTACCACTCACAGTGTCTGTTAAACTCCTGTTTCTAGTGGTCAGGAGAACACGACACTGGATATCAAAAGCCCTGAGCGTGTAGTTGTCCCACACATCATCCAGAATCAGCAGAGCCCTAAGACACAAGGACAAACATGTTTAGGAGAGAGAGTGAGTCCATGACAGGAAAGAAATTATGCTAAATGATCTTTAATGTCCTAGGGTAGAACTGATTAAGAGTCACTGGCCCTGTGAAACTTCAGTGCTCTAAAACAATGAAGTCTGGGAGAAGTCTCAGTGTTTTCAATATTCTGTCACTTTTGTGCTTTTTAAGGTACAAAAAAAATCACATTACATAATTTCTTCAGACATAGTGTGTATAACCTAGAAAACCTAAACTCTACATTTTGTGCACATGTTCACTATTGAGACAATCTAATCTGCCTCAAACAGCAGTAATTTTTACTATTAGCCCAACTCACAAAAAATGATGTGATACTCATGTGAGATTTGATGTAACTACAGTAGATTATGCAAATAAACAAATGCAGATTTTTGGTGTCATTGTTTTTTTTTTCCACAATTTTTGGTTTCATTGTTCTTGGTTTTTTGCTTCTGGAATCTCTTCTACTTCTGCTCCTAAATTTTTTGCTTCTGAGTTTTGGAACACTTTTCACGTGTGGGTGGGACTTAGAAGGCAGCGTTAGCCTTGAATTTCCATTGGTCACTGACAGCAGCTTTGAGTCCGCCTCTGAGACAGAGCCACGCCCACCCAGCGTTTTCAAACATGACAGAACGCAGGGTTTGTAATTCATAGCAGCAGCTGAACTGAATTTTGCCATTAAAGTTTATACAAAGGTTATAATTAATTACTAAATGGTCTGTAGATATTGCAGACACTCATGTTTCTTGAACACATCAGTGTTTTCTCTCCATCGAGTTCCCTAAAACTTTAAAAAGCTCATGATGTTAAGTGTGCTCAGTATTAACCGTCACGCTTAATGTAGGTATTATTTGAGCAGTGGATCATTCACAGCTCAGCTGTGGCACCCTAATAATACAAACTAAATAAAAACGTTAACCATAATGTGCAATGCAGCAATACATATTGTTCTCATGACACATTATATTACAATATAATGAGCTTTTCTGAGCATATTATGGATATTATAAGTACTTGAACATTGACCAATTGTATGTTTAATTATACAGAGACACAACTAGTCCATTTTCCTGGATTTACTGAAATAATCACAGATAAATGTCAATTAATTGTGTTTACAATTTTTAAGTATTTTTAGTAACTCAACTTAGAAACTTAATTAGAAAAATATCTGTGTCATGACAGATGATATGTGGTATAAAGTATTATAATATTATGGCCATATTAATTTCTATTATCAGCTTTATTTTGTTTTCAGCTAAACTCTTCGGTTTATTATTTTACAGCCATTATTTTCAGCTTAACATGTTATTTCTCATTTGTTTTGTTTTTTTATCATGCTTTATTATTTTTACCATAATCACTGTGAATTTCACTTTACCAGAAATTCTAAAACACACGCACTCACTTTGCACTGAGCTCTGAACTGAATACTGGACAATAGCAACATGCACACGCACACACACTCCACCACCCATATTTACTATTTAACCATCCACATGCATTTGTATATCTGTACATCTGCACATTATCTGCATGTTTTGTACAGGAATCTCTTATCTTATCTCTGCCATTATTGTATATTATAGTTCTTATTCTCATTTTATCTCTTGAGTACCCCCCAAACCCCCCATGTGAACGAACAGTCACCAGAGCATTTCACTGATAGATGTAGCATATATGATTGTGTACCTGACAAATAAACTTTGATTTGATTTGATCCTGTTCTGTCTGCACCTCCTCTCAAATCACAAGATGTAGAAATTAGTCAGCTTCCTATGACAACTCCCATTATTTAGCATATTACTAAAATACAATGTGTGATTCTCCTTTATTCTCAAATATTAGAGTATCCTAGTGCAGTAGTTAAAAATGCAGCTTTAACTATGTGTGTAATAATCTAACATAAATAGAACTCAAATAATGAAAATCAATTTGGACTTTTTTTGCTTTCTTTTATTATTTTATACATGATAATAACTTGGGACTGTACAATTGAGTACATATACTAATCTCAGTTTGACAGCTGTGCGTCACTCAGTTCAAGTTTGTGCTCTCTCCCCTGGACTATGTTTGCTCAACCCATGCCCCTTCTTCCCTAGACTGACACTCCCTGCCAGGGAGACTTTGCTGATAAAATTGATAATGATAATCTTTTTCAAAGCCCAATATTAGAAAATATGTTCATTATTTTTCACAGCATCCATGACATTGTTACACAAATTAAAAGAACTGTTGTAGGATTGTTAGTTTAATATACAAAAAAAGCTAATATGGCCTGAAGAAGCCCACTTTCCCAAAGCTGACGTACCATTAGCATCACCACGACATAGAGGAGTTGAACAGTCTCTCTAAACTAACACAATCCAATACCAAGACATGCTTAAAAGACCACGCCAGGTACTGTTATTCTGAAGAGATGTCATGGCTGTCTGATGTTTAGGAAATAATTTTTCTGACTGTCTCACCTGGGAAATCTGCGGAGCATGAGGAAGCGTAGGCGCTCTTTCGCCTCCTCGATAGAATTGGGTGGCCTTGAGGATACATCAGAAATTTGACTCTGCTCCAACCTAAAACACAGGGACTGCATCCTCACCAGCAGATCTGCTCTCTCACACTGCCCAACAGACAGCCAGTGAACACCATCAGGAAAGCAGTCTTCACGTATGAAAGACAGACAGGGAGAGCAAGATCAACTTAACCCAGTATGAAACTGAGAATATTTACATTTAGTTATTTCACCTAAAAGAAGATCTAGTGATTCCTAAGATTCCATCAATCCTATTCTTCAGCTGTCAGCCACATTTATACTGACAATATTTAGTCATTCATCAGTCTCTGTGACCACTGACTTGCAAGGTTAATGTCACCAAGTCAGATTTAATAACTGATCCCTAGTAGCTGTTATGAATTATATTGTGTATATTTTTTAATGAATAGCTCTTTTATCTGACAGCTTGAATTTTTTTTCATGTATCCTGCACATATCAGGTAAAAAACTGGACAAATATCAGCTGTGTGTAAAGTGTCAGGAAAGAATGGACTATACTGTACCTGTGATTAGAGTGTGGTTTCTTACTGCCTCTGCAGCCAACACAGACTTCCCTGAGCCAGCCATTCCAAACACTGTGACCCAGCCCACCACTTTCTGTAGCTGGTACAGCTTCTCCCGGACTTTGTTAAGCAGAAGAGGTCGGTTCACAAAAACAGTGGGCCTCTGGGGCACCCCGCCTTCACTCAGAATCACCTGCACTGTAATTATTAGAGCACAGACAAATAGCAAACTAAATACCAAAACAAATGAACAATAATAATCTCTAATAACAGACATATTTAAAAGGCAATGTAAGAGAAGTTAATTCACAAAATGAAAAACTGGGAGCACAAATACAGACTGTATCACATCTGCTGTTCTGCATAATTTGTCAGTCTTTGCCCCAATTATCATTGATCAGTCTACAGGACCACTGTTGAACAGACTATTTGTGTAGTGGACCCATATACACAGCCACATGTGTGGCACTGAAACAAGTGACAACTACTCTGCATCAACAGAATGCCTACAATCTTTGTACACCAATGCAATTACAAAATAAATAACAAGAACAGCTATCGCTAGCATTCTGATATGAAAGCAGAGGAGGTTATTTGAAAATTACCAGCTGGAGATACCCCATTGGGGTAGCTCTTTTCAACTTCAGGGCTGAGCTGTGGCAGGTCATTGTGAAGCAGACTTGCTAGATCTCCATAACTCTCTCTGATTAAGGCATTGTAGAAAGAGATGTAGGCTCTGTTGTCTTTTCTCAGGAGCACCTCCAGCAGGGCCGCTGCCTGTTCCCTTCTGGTGGTCTAGAGAAAGGAAGTGAAGCAGTAGTTGTGTTAAACAGCAATCTTATGTGTTACTCTAGAGCTGCATTCAATTATCTTAGTTTTCAGTTAATACGACATGAATGAGCTTCCACTCTTTTTAAGACTTTTCACTCCAACATATGTTTTTGCTCCGTCATATTAAAACATGTATAATCAAATATTATGTCATTATATCATTTAATCACAGAAAACTAATGTGCCCTGGACTGGTAGTTGACATTGTAAATCCATTACAGACCTTGCTGAGTACCCTGTCCTCCTCATCCCCCGTCAGAACCCCATCATTGACCATGTGGTCCATGAGGTAGGAGGCCTTGATGTCCTGCTCTAGGATGGTCCTAGAGCGCAGCAGACAACTGCGAGCCCTCTCTTCCATCTCCACACACACAGTGCCCCCTTATAGACACAGTAAAAAAGGATAGGTTCAGTGAATATTTATCTCATATCTTACTGAAGGATGAAACAAAAGTAGTACAAAAGGAATCTGGTGTTCTCTGTGAACCTGAAACTAGCCATAGCCCATTATTAACCACTAAATATATGTAAAAGTACACTTTCTATACAGTAAAGCAAACCGTGGCATGTCACTCCTGACAGTTGCACAGTAATAAGGTTAAGATTTTGTCAATTTGTTTATTCTGATCTATTATTATTTATGGATAATGTATGTGAGTTTATGTGTAATGTTAGGTCTCCTGAGTGTGATGCTGCAATTTTGTTTGGGATCAATAAATTCTGGCTATCCACCTACCTATGTACTGTATCTATACTTAAAAGTCACTTAAATGTTACTAATTTTGGGACAAATCTGTACACCTGATAAATTTGTGATGAAGCACACTGAACACTGTCAATAATCATATGAGAGTGTAAAAATCATCTTACACATTTATCTCCATGTAACTGGTAACTAGTTTTATGCAGAATTGAGATAACTGAGCGCAGTATATGCTCTCCTCTAAAACAACTTGAACACACCATATGATATAAATATAAAAGCTATTATAAACTGTGTGCTGTGTTGGGTGACTTTAGCCCAGCATGACAAAGATAAAGTTTGAACTTGAGAGACTTTTTATGAGAAACTGAAAAGTTGAAATTATTACAATAAGTCAAAGTTTAACATTTTAAAAATATACTAAAGTTTACTTGAAAAATATAAATATGGCAAGATAGAGCAAAATTATGTCCAGAAGTTAGCTCAGTCATGTCCAAACACACTGCTGAACAGTAGAAACTCAACATAATATGCTGACATTAACCAAATTAAGGAGGATAGAAAATAACTGATTAATAAAAGATTAATAAAAAAATTAAAACAATACAAAGATTTCCAGACACACAAACAGTTTTTACCCTCTGACCACCAATATCATTTGTTAGTCCATAGCTACTCCTGGTTTCCCCCTGACAGTTATTACACTCATCCTACCACTTTACAACAGCATTCATTACCAAACTTGTTGTACACTGCTTTTGTTTGCAGTGCCATGTACATTGACTGTTTGTGTATTCTGTCATTTTAGTCACATTATCTATATTACTTGTCCATGTACAGTCTGTGTATACTATATATACTATGTATACTGTGTATTGTTTATACATTTTGTGAAATTATATGTACATTACCTGTATTTTTTTGTATAATACTTGGCCAATAATTCTGATTCTTATTGATTCTCAGTGTGACAGCTGAAGAGAGAGTATATAATTTAAAAGCACATCTTCCTCTAAATGATTAAGTTCTAAGGAAAGTTAACATAATATAACTTTTTTAAAACGATGAATAATAAAGAGTGTAAAGTGGTGGTTGTCTCAATCAGCTCCTTCAACTGTATTAAATGATTAGCTTTGCGTTTAAATGAAAGCCAGTTGAGTGTCTTGACTCATTAACACAGCTGACTGAATCCTAGAGCTATCTATTAAGACTTAGTTGTGTTAGAGTTGTGAAAATCCAAACACGGCAGTGATGACTACAGACTTAAGTGTATAACGCGTCTCCAGTAGTTTTCTGGAACTGAAAGTGATAAGATGAACGTTACCTGTGAATCAAACATTATTTCGCCTAACTGACATGTTAACACACAACATGAAGCGACATACTCACAGAACAGTGGTTTCCTATAACATGTATCCTGTATCCTGTATTAGTTATTTGGCTTTTATCAAATTAAAATGTAAGTACATTTGTGAAAAAAATTTCAGATGTCTAAACCAACATCTACTTTTGCCATCGAAGTGCTTCCCCGATTGCAACAAAAACAACTTCCCCGGTGCCTAACAGCCAATAGAAAGGCGCCGCGTGATCACGTGATTGGATGAGCTCACACATGCTGTTGACAGTAACCGGGCAGAGAGAGCACCCCGATGACAGTCATATTATCGATTATTAAATTATTAAAATATGATTTTTCTTGCTTATTATTTGTATAGGGCTGTCTATTGATTTTTTAGATATGTTTTTCCTTTATTTTGCATTTTACTCTGAGCATTATGCACTTTTTTAGATTTTGCATTTTTTCCCCACTGGACCAGTCATTATACAATGCTTTACAATATCATAAAAAGTATTGAAACAGACCTTTTAAACATTTGTGAATTAATGCTTCATTCTACAGAGCTCACTGAATCAACAGTATCCACCTGCAGCCCCTTGTGCATTAACATCAGCACAAAAACTGCACTGGGAGTTTCATGGCATGGATTTCAATGACCAAGCAGCTGCATGCAAGTAAGGCTTCACCAAATACAATGCCAAACGTCAAATATTGTGGGTTAAAGCCAGGGGCGTGGTAGTGGGGGGGAAAGTGGGACTGAGTTACCAGGGCCCCAAGTGGGGCGAGGGCCCTTGAGGAGTCTGGAATTTTATTATCCTTTAAATATTAAAGGAAATAATATTTGATAATAGGGGCAAGGGCCCCTGGGCACTGCTTGTCAATAGGGCCCAGAATTTATTGCCACACCCCTGGTTAAAGCACCCTATCACTGGACTCTGTAATAGTGAAAGCATATTCTGTTGAGTAACAAATCACATTTCTCTGTCTGGTAGTTGGATGGATGAGTCTGGGTTTGATGAATATCAGGAAAATACTACCTGCCAACTGTAAAGATTTTTTAGGGACTGCCCTAGGCCCCTTAGCTCCAGTGAAGAGGAATCTTAATCCTTTAGTTTACTTTCACAATTTGGACAATTGTATGGGGAACAGTTTGGGGATGGCCTTTTTTGTTCCAGCAAAACTGTGTCCAAGTGCACAAAACAACATCCATAAAGACATGCCTGGCTGAGTTTGGTGTGGAAGAACTTGATCACAGCCTGATTCAACACCTTTGGGATGAACTAAACTAGAACAGAGGTTGTGAGCCAGGCCTATTGTCCAACATCAGTGTCTGACTCTGAAATGCTCTTCTAGATAAATGGGCAACAGTACCCACAGACACACTCCAAAATCTTGTAGCTTTCTAAGAAGAGTGAATACTGTTATAGCTGCAAAGCAGGATCAACTCCATATTAATGCTTATGGATTTACAATTGGATCATAAAAGCTCCTGTATGTGTAGGTGTACTGATACTGTTGTTCATATAGTGTACTTAGTTGTCTAGTATTGATGAATAGTGCCACACTTTCTTCAATGATCAAGACCCACACAGAGCAGGTATTATTTGGCTAGTGGATAATTCTCAGTGACACTGATGTGGTGGTGGCATAAAAACAACAAAACAACAACATTCAGCACAGGTATTTATGCATTTGTTGCTTTTAAGACCTTTCCATGGTCGCATTCATTTTTCTGCAGTATTTCATTAGAATTTGGCAATGAATCAAACAACAAGTCAGGTCTTGCATTTGAAATATGCATTTCTGACATTATTTAGGGAGAACACTGCAAGAGCTGCCTGAACCTAGTCATTAGAGTATTCTGGAAATGCAACAACATAGTATATTCATGGTGTAGACTCAATTAAGGTAGGTGTAGGCTCAAAAAGGGTGAAATAGAGAAATGATCTACAAAAATTTAGCTGTATAGCATTACCAATAGTGTAATGCCCTGCCCTGTGCCCAGTGAGGGGGTAGGGGACTAACCGCAACCCTGATAAGGATTAGGTGGGTGGGATAATGGATGGATGGATGGATAGATAGATAAAAACATAGAGAAAATAGTTTATTTCTTTAGGAAAATATAGACAGAAACACACAACAGTCATCTGAAAGTAAGAAGACAAAATAGAGAACAAAGTTCAGAGAGAACTTTGAAGCAGAATCGTGAACATCTGTGCTTAGAGCCTCATTTGGTATGGCTTAAAAGTTGTTAAATTAAAACATAAATGTTTACTGAATTTAGGCCATTCACAGAACTACACCCAACCAGCTCTGAGAAGTAAAATTCCTATTTGGTATCCTGATCTTATTCCAGATTTATCTGATCATACCATACGATCTTCCTTTTGATTATTCTGCCCATAAGATTAATTAATAAAATATTAAAATGCACATAGGAGGGGTTATACTCACATTTTTGAAGCGACTCATAAATCATATACATCATATAGCTCCTTCCTTTAATTACACTTTGAAACTTTAAAAGCTTTTAAAAATTTAATCTGAACCATTTCCATTAAAAGATTGCATATATTAAGTATAAATGTAAACAATCAGGATTCAGTATGAGTTTGCCACAGTGCCATCATGTGGACACATTTGTCAAATGCTGAAAAATAATTATTACTGTAAACTAAACCTCTTTGACCTCCAGTTTATCAGGTGCTTCACATTAAAAGAACTTCGGTATTAGTTTATGTGATGAGCTCAATATTAATGCATAACTGAATTCAACTAGATGTTATCTAACAACACACTGCAAAATACGTCTTTAAACTGAGGCGTGGGGGTTGGGACCACAGATGTGACAAACTTGTGGGCAGTATGGTGACTTAGTTAGCAAGCTCACCTCTTAGCACTGAGGTCATAGGTTCTAAGTCTGCATCTGGGTGGAGTTTCCATGTTTTGCCTGTGTATGTGTGGGTTTCCTCCAGGGTATCTCCAGCTCCAAGAACATGGAGCTCAGGTGAATTTATTACTCTAAATTGCCCTTTAGCTGTAACTAGAATAGTTGAAAGCACTTCTCACCCAGTGAAGATGTAGGGAGACTCACTGTGACCCTGACCAGGATTAAGCAGTTAAGATGATGGATGAATGAATGCAGAAATGTAATTATATA